>JAKOOJ010000034.1:5202564-5237564 GCA_022577455.1 Arizona elegans | reverse complement strand
AAAAAAAGCTGACCTCAAAATGCAAAAATGCAGAGCCTTGATAGTACAGTGGTCTAAGCACCCTGTTATTAACACAGCTGCCTGCAATTACTTGCTGGTTCAAATCTCGCCAAGGCTCAAGGTTGACTCAGCCTTCCATCCTTTCTAAGGTAGGTGAAATGAGGACCCAGTTTGTGGGGGCAATAAGCTGACTTTGTATAAAATATACAAAAGGATGAAGGCTATTGCTTAGTGCGTTGTAAGCCGCCCTGAGTCTCCGGAGAAAGGCAGCATATAAATCAAATTTAAAAAAAAATAAAAAAATAAAAAATAAAAATAAAAATACAACGAAAGTGCCACTACGAGTTGGGTGGGAAGGGACCTAGAAGCGTTCCCCACCCCAAAGTTGTTGGGATTAGTTTGCTTTTTTTCTTTCCAAAGTCACATTTCCCTTCTCCAAGCTTCTCTGTTTCCCCAGATGGCATTCATCGAACGTGCCGGTGGTATTTAAAAAGCCAGATGCCATAGGTTTTTTTTTTTTCCTCCTGCCCTGTGTCACGGGAGATCTAAAACAGCAAATCAATTCACCCTCCCTGGAAAAACAAACATCTTCCATTCAATGGACGGATTCTGTCCTGAACAGAAACAGAAAGCTGGGCTTCAGGTCCTCTCGGCGCAAAGCAGAAAAAAAATTATTTACACAGATAGGTAGGCAGGCAGGCAGCATACAAAATGCCGTATTTCGTTTTCATTGGGCTGACCTGTGTGGTGGGTTTTTTTTTTTTTTCCAACACTGCTCATTCTTCGTTTCTTATTCTTATTTTGTATGGGTTCACGTTGCTGAGAAGGCCGGCGGGAGAAATTTCCCTGAATGAACGTTGGCTCCAAAAAACTATTCCTCGCAAATATAACGTCGGTCGGGGTTTTCCAGGTCCAGTTTATTTGGATTCAACAGGAACGATTTTTTTAAAGCCTGCCAAAATCCTTTTTTCTAACTTGTTTGGGAATTTCCTTTTTTTTTTTTTTAATTTGATTTATATGCCGCCCTTCTCTGGAGACTCAGGGCGGCTTACAATGTGCTCAGCAATAGCCTTCATCCTTTTGTATATTTATACAAAGTCAGCTTATTGCCCCCACAAACTGGGTCCTCAATTTACCTACCTTAGAAAGGATGGAAGGCTGAGTCAACCTTGAGCCTTGGCGAGATTCGAACCTGCAGTAATTGCAGGCAGCTGGTCTTAATAACCAGCTTAATAACAGGGTGCCTTAAGACCACTGTACTACCAAGGCTCTTGGCTTTTGGCTTTGCAAAGTTCGTCAGGTGTTCACATTTATCCAGAAAACTCTTGGGTTGTTATATTTTTTTTTTCACTGCTTCTATAAATTTAGTTCCACAATATTCCCTTTTATTAGAAATCAACACATCTTAATTTGGGAAAGTCATCGCCCACATAGAATTCTGAGTAAGCTTTCATGAGAACATGTATCTATAGTCAAACAATGTTAAAAACGAGAACCCGCACATCCCCTTATTAAAACTGTGGAGTTTCCAAATGAAAGCAGCGCATCTACCTTACAATTTTTCAGTTTCCTGTACAGTTATTTAAAATACGTCCACGTAATAAGTTAAGAACCCTTTTTAGAGGACAGACAAATCCCTTTATTTGCTTTACCTAAATTAGGGTTATAGAACCAAGATAATTTTTCTTGGCTTTTAGCTTCGCCACAAAGACATTTTGACTTCTATTTCTCTATGGAACCAAAACGATCAAGCCTCTAAATGTAATTTTGGGCAGCGCTAAAAGAGCTATTATTACATCCCTTGTCATAAAAAGTTGCAAAGCGTATCAGGGAGGCGTTAGGAAAGTAAACAGAATGGTGATTTAGGCAAGTGGTAAGTTTAGGTGAAAGTTAATCAACAAATAAACTTTGGAAAAAGTTTGCGCATGGGAGGTAAGTTTTTGGGGTGGAAGAAGGAATTATTCTTCTGGAACCATCTAAAGGTTTAGCCTCCGATTTCCAACAAAGACCAACCAGATGTTTTTAAGGAACTTAACCATAGAACTCCACCCCAACAGCTGTTCAAAGGGATTCATTTACACAACAGGCAGGAAATGATAATGAATACACTTCTTAGAATCAGTCCCCTAGTTCAGCACATTAATATCGTGTTTCCCCGAAAATAAGACCCTGTCTTATATTTTTTTCAACTCCGAAATAAGCGCTTGGTCTTAATTTCGGGGAGGTCTTATTTTGGGGTGCGTGGAGCAAGATGGGCCTCCTCTTGCCGTCTTACCCGATTTCCAGCTCTGTGTTTAAATATTTTTGGGGAGGGCTTATTTTTGGGGGGAGGCTTATTTTAGCACATGCGCTCAAAAGCCTGATTGGGCTTATTATCAGGGGAGGTCTTATTTTCAGGGAAACAGGGTAGCACCAATCTCAATGCAGGTTCTTGGAGACCTCACCTCCTTTACATTCTTCAACTCACTTATTCCAAACCTCCGTTTCTTTTCCTTTAACCAATTACAGATCTATAACACGATGCATCCTATCCAGAGAGAATTTACATGCACCAGAGGACAGGATGAGAAGCAAAGGATGGGAGTTTGTTAAAAACTTTAAAAACTTTTTTTTAAAAAAAAACTTTAAAAAGTAGAATACAACGTAGAAGTATAAGGTGGACTTTTCTGATAGGGAGAACAATTCATCAATGGAACAGTTTGCCTAGGAGTTGTGGTTACTCCGTCACTGGAGGATTTCACAAAATAGACTCAATAATCATTTGACTGGGATGGTATAGGTCAGTGATGGCTAATCTTTTTGCCGTCGTGTGCCAAAAGCGGGGGGCAGCGGGGGAGGGTCATGTCCATACCCATAATTCAATGTGCCCCGCCCCCTGTGCAGGCGTGCGATCCCCCCCGCTCCCCCCACTTTTGGCACGCGATGGTACGGTGGGCCCAGTAGGTCTGTTTTTTGCTCTCCCCGAGCTCTAGAGCCTTTCTAGGAGCCTGGGGAGGGCAAAAATGGGCCTTCCCCTCCCCCACAGAGGCTGGAAACGGCCCGTTTGCCGACTTCTGGTGATGCCCGGAAGGCCCAAAAATCAGATGCATGCGTCGGAGATGAGCTAGGGCAACGCTCGCGTGCCCACCGATATGGCTCTGCATGCCAGCTGTGGCACACGTGATTAGATACTTGCAAGATTAGATACTTGCACGGGGATAGGTAGTCCTCAATTTACGACCACAATTGAGCCCAGAATGTATGTCGCCGAGTGAGAATTTTGTGAGGTCAGTTTTGTCCCATTTTTACGATTTTCCTTGCCACGTTTGTTAAATTACATCACACCGTTGTTAAGTGAATCTGGCTTCCTCGCGGACTTGGTTTGTCAGAAAGTCTCAAAAGGGGAGCACGTGACCCGGAGACCCTGCAACCGTCGTAACGATGAATCAGTTGTCAAGCATCCGAATGTAAATCATGTGACCCCGGGCAGGGGTGAAATCTACTTACCTTCCCTACCAGTTCGGAAGTGAACACTCTGCGCACACGCATGTGTCACGTATGGTTTTGGACCCTCTGTGCATGTGCAAAGCCTTCTGTGCATGCGCAGAGGGTCAAAAACAGGTTACTTCCTGGTTGAAACCAGGAAGTAACAACTTCCAGATGGCTGGGCGGAGCTTCACGCTGCCGCCGCTACCAGTTTGCCGAACCATGCACCACCACTACCGGTTTGCTCAAACCGGTGCAAACCGCTAGCATTTCACCCCTGACCCCGGGGATGCTACAACGGTTCTAAATGTGAAAGTGCCTTTGTAACTTTGAACGGTGATTAAGTGAATTGTTGTACCCGTAAAACGCTCCTGCCTTGAGCAGGGGGTTGGACTAGAAGACCTCCAAGGTCTCTTCCAGCCCTATGATTCTACGTTCTACATCTCCTCTGAACGTCTGCCGACTCAATGCTCCTCAAAGGTTGTCCAACTATGTCCAGCTATGCGGTGACCGCCGAACGTTTCTCATAAAAAAATGCTGACATATTCAAAAGAGCCTTGATGGTACAGTGGTTTAATGCACCCTGTTATTAACACAGCTGCCTGCAATTTCTGCTGGTTCGAATCTCTCCAAGGCTCAAGGTCGACTCAGCCTTCCATCCTTTCTAAGGTAGGTAAATTGAGGACCCAGTTTGTGGGGGCAATAAGCTGACTTTGTATAAAATATACAAAAGAATGAAGGCTATTGCTTAACGCATTGTAAGCCGCCCTGAGTCTCCGGAGAAGGGCGGCATATAAATCAAATTAAAAAAAGAAAAGAAAAGAAAAGAATTCTATAATATTTGCAAGAAGAAACTTGTCCTTGCTTAGGAAAAGATATTGATTCCTCTTCACCAAAGCTGTGCCTTTGTGTCCTTCGTTTTCGGATCATTAAACAATTCCGAAAGTTAACTTTCTGGGATCCCAAATTTCCTTTTTTGGGCTGGTTTGTTGTTTTTTTTTTTGTTTTTTTGTTTTTTTTTAGAGGCTGTTTTTCAGCACAGTGGCGGCTCTCAGGAACAAGTTTCATATTTTAATTAGGAGATTTTAATAATTGCAGACTGGAGCAAAAACTCGGCGGTTTTTCTTCAGCAGCTTGAAAAGCAAAGCGGAAGTAATTTCCATGAAAATTAGCATTCCGCCTGCATTGAATCACCTTCACGCAAACAATTCAAACATGAAACATTTCAAAATCTACGTTGGCTTTATTTTTCTTGTTTTTGCTCTGTTGTGTTTCTGCAGTGCACACACTTCTGGCTGAAATCAGCTGTTTCCCCCAACAATCGAAGAAATGTCTTTAAATAAAGCATACACCTTAGTCCAAAGAGAGACCGCTGATATAAACAAAGAAGCGGCATATTCAAAGACAGAATATGCCAGGCAGTTATAACCTAGAAATATAGGTCGCAGATAATAGCAATAACTATCCCTTTTTAAAAACGTAGCTGCACTCCATCTTTCCTTCAGTAAAGTAGAACATGGCACTCAAAATAGAAATGGAACAACTTCAAACGCCTAGGCCAAGGGATTTGCAACCTTAAACACTCAAAGAGCCATTTGGACCTGTTCCCCACAGAAAAGAAAAAACCGGGAGCCACAAAAACCTTCCCGTGTCTGATTATTTCTTAAGCGGCCACAAAACTAGCATATGTCGTTGAATTAAACGTACCGTTTTCTTCTGAAACTTTTCTCTTCTTGGATTTATCCATGGTGGTTGGCCTACCGGGAGTTGAAAAGCTCAATAAATCGCGTGCCGGCGGGTGTCGCACATTGGCGGTTGTGACGCATATTTTGAGTGACAGGGAGCCGCAGCAGACAGGTGAAAGAGCCACATGCGGCTCCAGAGCCACAGGTTGCTGACCCCCCGGCCTAGGCTATGCCCAAAGTATTTAAAATTGTGAAATTATTTTCAACCTCTTGAAAAGGGATCCTGTTTTGGACTCCTGAAGAGGAGAATGGAGCAGGTTGAGATCTGGGTGGCAGGTAGGCATGTCTAACACTTGGGCCTCTCTTTTCTTTCCCCTTCAAAGCATTGTGAAGAATGACAAGGATAATCAGAACGTTTTTGGGTACCGAAGGATCACAAGCTCAGTTCCATGTTGATGCTCAAAACAAATTCTGATTTTTGTAGGTCTTTCCTTTCTAAAGACTTCGGCTGTGGTGTTGGGGTTTTGAGTCAGCCATCTCAGGATTTGAGTAATACAAAATTCTACATTTAATTTTTAAAAAAATCTAGGCCATTAGGTTCTTTCTGGACAGTCAAGACCGTCTTACCAATGCAACTGAAGAGCTTCAGTCAAATGCTGCAGCTTTTATGAAATGAACTTGTCATCTATGTCTGAAAGGTGCTTTTTCGAAAGGCAACTGGACTGTTTTATTCCTTGAGGAAGGAAGAGAAGACATTTTGCTTCTCATCCAAGAAGCTTTGCCAGTTCTGACAGGATGGTTGGGAGAGGGAAGGACAAATGGAAGACCTAAATCCTTCCATCTCCTAACCATCCAGTCAGAATTGTTGAAGCTTCTTAGATGAGAAGCAAAAACTTTTTTTTTTAAATTTGATTTATATGCCGCCCTTCTCCGAAGACTCAGGGCGGCTTACAATGTGCTCAGCAATAGCCTTCATCCTTTTGTATATTTATACAAAGTCAGCTTATTGCCCCCACAACTGGGTCCTCAATTTACCTACCTTAGAAAGGATGGAAGGCTGAGTCAACCTTGAGCCTTGGCGAGATTCGAACCCTGCAGTAATTGCAGGCAGCTGGTCTTAATAACCAGCTTAATAACAGGGTGCCTTAAACCCCAGTACCACCAAGGCTCTTCCTTCTTTTTCTCTTCCTCTTCCTTTCTCTTCTCTTCTCCTCCTCCCCTTCCTCCTCTTCCTCTTCTTTTCTTCTTTCTTCCTTTTCGTCTCTTCTTCCTCCACCTCCCTCCTCTTCTTTCCTTTTTCTCTTCTTCCTCCTCCTCCCTCCTCCCTTCTTCTTTTCTCCTCTTCTTTCCTTTCCTTTTCTTCTTTTTCTTCTTTTCTTCCTCCTCCTCCCTCCTCCCCTTCTTTCCTTTTTCTCTTCTTCTTCTCTTCTTCTTCCTCCTCCTCCCCCTTCTTCTTCTTCCTCCTTCTTTTTCTCCTCCTCCTCTTCTTCTTCCTCTTCCTCAAGGAAAACACAGTCCACTTGCCTTTCAAAAAAGCACCCTTGACACAACTGTGACAATGGATGACTGATAATCTTCATCAACGTTGGCCTTCTAGAGCTCCACTTGAGATCCAGAAATTGTTCTTCAAAACCAAGATTGCATCATGTTCCTGCAGAACGTATTGGAACTAAGCTAAAGGCAACAGTGGTAGTCCAACATCACCGTTTCTCCTCCAACTCACCCAACATTCACGTGTTTCGGTAGAAGACTTGCCTAATGACATGTGCTCTTCCTCTATGACCTTCTTGTTAACAAGGCCAGGCTAAAAATGGGAACAAGTTTTCTCCTCTTGCTAGTTGCAAACAGACCCTCCTGAAATGTCTCTTGAAGAGACATTTGTGCCTCCAAAGCTGAGAGAACTCAACTCATCCCGTAATAAAAAGTGGGAAAGGTGTTGACATTTCTTATTTTTTTGAGGGGGGGGGGGTGTCTGGTAGAGAGTTTGCAAGAGTATCTACTGAAGGTCGGTAAACCAAGAGTGGGTTTTTTTATGGAGAGCAGCTCAGAAAGGCTGGTTAGAAACGCCAAGAGTTACTTGTCACTTCTCCCAACACTCAAGCGAATTAAAAAGATTTGCGTCGTTCCCCTTAGAAGAAAATATCTCGCATGGTCGTTGTGGAATGACACACCCATCCCGTTCCAAATTGGACAAAAACGGTTTTTGAATTTGGGAACGTGTGAACCAGGGGTGAAATCCAGGAGGTTCTGACAGGTTCTGGAGAACCGGTAGCGGAAATTTTGAGTAGTTCGGAGAACCGGCAAATGCCACCTCTGACTGGCCCCCGAGTAGGGTGGGAATGGGGATTTTGCAGTATCCTTCCCCTGCCATGCCCACCAAGCCACACCACGCCACCAAGCCACGCCCACAGAACCAGTAGTAAAAATATTTGGATCACTCATTCAAAAGAAGGGAAGGGCGTGTACTCAAAATTGTACGTTCGTCTTCGGTTTAACTTCCGTTACCCCTTTCCTTTATCCGTCCTTTCTCCTCCATCTTACAGTTGTGGGTCATTAAGGAGAGATGCAGTGATTCACTTTAACAACTGTGACCAGAATGGTCGTACAATGGGGCAAAACGTCACCTGCTTTGCTTAGCGACGGAAATCTTGGGCTCAGTTTTATGGTCGTAAATCGAGAACTGACAGCATTTTTAATCCAGGCTCAATGTAGCTCAAACACGCTGTCTAGAATTTGGTAACACACACCGAAGTGGGTAGTTGATCGTATTCCTAAAGATAATCAAAATATAAATGTCTTTGGTTTTGACAGTAATATCCCTTCTGAAATCAAATTAGAATGATGCATTATGTTTTTTAAGGCAACTTTTAAGACTTATTTGACTCAAATCGTATCTCCACAAAGCCCTCGTTTTTTTTCCGCAGTATGCATGCCATTAAAAAGCAAAAATTCCTTCATTAACTACCATTTCCATTTTCATCCAACCCGCCTCCCTGAAAAAAACTATGATTTATCAGCATCGGGGCGAATCAGGAAACCAACATGAAACTAGGATGCATTTAAATGCTTTTGAAGCAGTCCACTGGCCCACCCAGACCACTGGTTCTATCAATAGCTATTGTCTGTCTAAAACATCAATATTTTTTTTTTAAATGAACAAAATGTACAAAAGTATTTTATAGTATTATTTTATAGGCTAAACGATACATAACACATTTGGCATTGGAGTTTGGAAAATCAACACGGCATATCTATGAGATTTGATACTTGCACAGGTTTTAATTTTTTTCCCAATTTCCCTTTTTCTGGAAAAGGAATCCATTTTTGCTTCATGGATTAAAAAAATCACCAGAATGTTGACATCTCCCCCAAAATATCTTGGTAAATCTCTTCTAATAACCTTACCTGGTGAACGGACGCCATTTTTTTAAGAAACCTGAAAAGCATTTTTTATGACTGTTTAAAAGAGAACTGAAACTATAGATACAGAGATAAACCCTTTTTTCTCCTAACTTTCCAGAAACTTCCCATTTTCCAGGAAATAACTCGATTTGGTTAAAAAATAAAAAAAAAAACCAGAAAGCTGTTGTTGTTTTTTCCTCTATTTTCCTGCAATCTTTTTGGTGCATGTCCTCTACCCCACCCAACCTTGCCATCTCTAACTCTCCAATTCTGGAAAAAGGGGGAGATGAAGAAGAAAAAAGAAAAGAAAAAGAATTCAAGACACAAGTAATAATACAAGGATCACCTCTTTTTTTCCCCCCAACTCTATACTGCATTATTAGTATTATTTTTACCCATCTTCCTGCCTGTCGATTTCCTGCAAATAATTCTTGCCAAAAATAGGAGAGGGAAAAAAAAGAAGAAGAAGCTTGCCATCATTTAATGGAAGTGGAAAGAGAGAGAGAGAGAGAGAGAGAGAGAGAGAGAGAGAGAGAGAGAGAGAGAGAGAGAGAGAGAGAAGAAAGAGGAAAAAAATATGGTGGAAGAGAATGAGAGAATGCCCCCATTCAGAGCTGAGTCAACACAGCCATTTCAGCTTTTCTAACTCAAGCATGCAAAGATTGGATTGCTTCGTTTGGGGTAAAATCCAAAGTGCTTTTCAAATCTGGCCTCCAGAAAAATAGATAAAAGGATTGAAAAGAGAGAGAGAGAGAGAGAGAGAGAGAGAGAGAGAGAGAGAGAGAGAAAGAAAGAAACAGAGAGAGAGAAAGAGAGAGAGAAACACACAAACATACAGAGCTCTTGTTTTGCTATTTTGGTTGATCGATCCTTTTCTCTCCAACGGATCTTCTAGAGTAGGAGGACCTGCAGCTGGAAGAAATGTTGTGAAGGAAACTTGGAACTGATCATACCTCCGAAACCTATCTGCGCTGGCCTTGGGGATTTTCATGGAAGGCTTTCGGAGAGGCCTAGGCTACACTCTCCACGAGTTTTAAGCCAACGGTAGATGATTGAGGAGAGCATGCTCCGTCAAGCTTTCTCGTGACGCCTCCAGAGGCCCAGCTGTTGCATTGCAAGCTGGAGAAAAGAGGAAGTAGAGTGAAAGAAGGAAGGAAGGAGAAGAATAAAGGAGGAGAAAAAAGGAGGAGAAGGGGGGAAAAGGAGGATGAGAAGGAGAAGGACAAGGATGAGAAGAAGGATGAGAGAGAAGGAGAGGGAGAGGGAGGAGAAAAAGAGAAAGAGAAGGAGAAAAGGGAGAAGGGGGAAAGGAGGATGAGAAGGATGAGAAGGATGAGAAAGAGAAGGGAGAGGGAGGAGAAAGAGAAAAAGAGAAAGAGAAGGATGAAAAGGAGGAGAAAAAGGAGAAGGAGAAAAAGAGGATGAGAAGAAGGATGAGGACGAAAAGGAGAAGGATGAGAAGGAGAAGGAGTGGGAGGAGAAAAAGAGAAAAGGAGAAGAGAGGAGAAAGAGAAGAAGGGGAGAAGAAGGATATGAAGGAGACGGAGGAGAAAGAGAAGGAGAGGGAGGAGGAGGAGGAGGAGAAAGAAAAGGATGGAAAGGGGGAGAAAAGGGAGGGGGAGAAGGAGAAGAAGGAAGATGAGAAGGAGGTGGAGGCAGAGGCGGAGTAGAAAAAGAAGAAGAGGGAGAAGGAGAAGGATGAAAAGGAGGAGAAAAAGGAGACGGAGAAGGGAAGAAGAGGGAGAAGGAGGAGAAAGAGAAGGATTAAAAGGAGAAAAAAGAGGAGGAGAAAGGGGAGAAGGAGGCGAAGACAGATATGGAGAAGGAGGAAGAAGAAGAGAAGGAGATGGATACAGCAGGAGGTGTCCTGAAGACAAATCCCTTTGCATGCCAGAAGGCTGGCTGATCCTCCTTTTGCTTCTTTTTTTTTTTTGCCCCATTTTGTCCCCCCATTTATTTTTAAGGCAGCCGGATGTTTCCAAAGAAAAATCAAAACTCCAGCTTTGTTGAACCAAAACAAAAGAGAGAGGATGAAAAACAGAAGGGATCTCGAGACTTTTACCTTCCTCAAAGGCAGGACCAAGGAAGCCCACCCACCCAACCTCTTTTCATACCAGTTGAGGATATTTGGGGTGGGGGGAACCCCTGGTGATGGGAATACAAAGACTCAGGGGGCCCCCCCACCACATCTGGAGAGAGATCCCCAAGCGAGGAGGATTTTTAAATCTAGACCTTGCATATGCAAATCTCTGCATGTATGTGTGTGTGTGTGTGTGTGTGTGGAAATTTTAACGCTTCAATTGGTGTGTTTTTTTTTTGCCGTTTCTATGACAACATGGATTTATGGGTCTTTGTGAAGAAGAAAAGGGTAGGTTTAAGATAAGAACGGGGAAACAAAACAGATTCCGTTTGCATATCAGCCTTATCACTTCCACGCCATTTTTTTCCCCCTTCAATGGACCCCATCCTGTAAATCAATCAATCAATCAATCAATCAATCAATCAATCAATCAATCAAAGGAAGCTCCCACTTGTTTAGGAAATGTCACCTGCTAAAAATGAAGATGTGTCTTTTTTGTGTGTGTGTGTGAAATGGACCCACATCTCACCAAGGATTTAATCTGGGGAAGCGTCGTCTTGAAATAGGCGCCCGAGTGCCCCCAGGAGAAAAAGAATCAATCAAGGAGAATTATTTGTAGCTCGGGTGTTGAAATGAGGGGGTTCCTTGGTGCTCCCTGAGCTTGGTGGTTTCCTTGCAAGACGTTTCGTGACCCAACTAGGTAATGTCAACAGGGCTAGAAGATAGTAGGGGAGGAGGAGGAGGAGGACTATGGGGTTCTTGATGCCCTCTACGCTTGGTGGTTTTCTTGAAGACATTTCATTACCCAAACTAAGTAGCATCATCAGTGCCAATAGGGAGTGGGTTTTGTGGAGAGAGGAGGAGGAGGAGGAGGAGGAGGAGGAGGAGGAGGAGGAGGAGGAGGAGGAAAAGGAAAAGGAGGAGGAGGAGGAGGAGGAGGAGGAGAAGGAGAAGGAGAAGGAGAAGGAGAAGGAGAAGGAGAAGGAGAAGGAGAAGGAGAAGGAGAAGGAGAAGAAGGACTGTGGGCCCCTTGGTGCTCTCTGAGCTTGGTGGTTTTCTTACAGACGTTTCATGACCCAAACTGGGCATCATCATCCATGTTGGAAGGGAGTTGAGTTTATGAGGGGAGGAGGAGGATGGAGATTGTGCGGTCCTTGGTGCTCTCCAAGTTTGGTGAGTTGTTTTTTTTTCCAAACTAGGTTTGGGTAATGAAACATCTGCAAGAAACCCTTCTCCGAAGCTCAGAGACACCCCCCCTCCCAGGACCCCTTATATAGGAAAAGACTGGGTGGCATTAAACATTCCCGAAATATAAAGTACCGAGAGAGACAAATAACGGATCCCCCTTCGCACAACCCCCAGAAAAAAGCAGGCTCAAGAATCAAATCCATGAGATGGTGAATTCGGAGGCATCACGTATCTCTGCCTACTGTCGAACACAACAAGCTCTCTATCATTAGCAGGAAGCACGGGGCCATTTCAAACAGGTTTAACCTGGATTTTGTACAAACACACCTCCCCATAAGCAACGTTAGGCTAGCCTCAGTGTTGTAACCGAAGCTAACCTTTGGAGTTTTGCACACAAGGAAGTCTGCGAGATTCACTCACCGCCCATGTAAGGGGAATCCTGCCAAATCTTGATTATTATTTCAAGACTGAATTATTCCAGATGAACCTGATTCATCTGCAAAAGTTTTGGAAAAGCTGGAGACAAAAAAACAACAACCCCACAACAACAACAACTGATTTTGCCAATCGTCAGGCCCAAAGACATCAGGTTGGAAGACAAAAAAGGCTGTTTCCTAAGACCAGGCAGGTAGTCCTCGACTTATGGACGACCGAGCCCCAAGTTTCTGCCTAGCTAATAAAACAGAGCGAGGCGGTCGTGAAATGAGCGCGGTCTCGTTTCGCGACCTTTCTTGCCGCAAACTGAATCGTTGCAGTCGGGGCGGTTAAGATCGCAGAAGGGCGGGTCACATGAAACCCACCCACCCCCACCTCCCGAGGACACTGCAACCGACGGAAGTACCTGCCAGTTGCCGAGCCTTTGCATTTTGATCACGTGACTACGGAGATGCTGCCAGAGTCTGAAAAATGCTCACTTTTTTTTTTTTTTGAAAAAAGCTTTATTTTTAAATAAAAAGCAACATAAAAATATCATCCTTACAAACAATTACAGGCAGCATCTCGATCAGTTAGAATCATTTCGTGCTAATAATTTTCAAAATCTCATCGTACGACAATTATTCTTTCCTCGAACAAAAGATAAATATTGAAAAATGGTCACTTTTCATTCTTCACAGCTTCGAACGGTCATTAAGTGGACTACCTCTACACTCCCAAGATCAAAAATCCAGCTGTCCAAATGTTCATCGCGATTGAGAAGCAAAACGACGCCTATAAACAGAGCTGATGGTTTTATTTTTATTTTATTTTTTGAAAGAAGACGTTAACTTTTCTCCTACTTCCTACTTCGTTTTAACCTCCGCTCCAAATATTTAATAGTGGTAACCAGCCACGAAAGCAGTTTAGAGAGGAATGGCAGCTTTGTTAGTAGGCTCTAAACTTGAGTAATAAATGAAGGAGGAGGAAAAAAAATACCAATAACTCCCCCCACACACACCTGGCCAAAAGGAGATTTATCACAGGGGGGTAATTACAATCCTTAGAGCCATAATGTAGGGATTTAAAGTTATCAGCTCCTGGGTAATGAGCAGCTAAAAGAGTTAAGGGACTGCAGAAAAGGCTTTTTAATCGCCCTTATTAGACACGTAATGACAGCTGACAGTAAATTAAAGCCCTTCTCACCAACCCTTCTTGCTCTGGATCGTGTGGGAGTTTATTCATTTTTGGGGAGGGTCCTTAAAATAAAAATCTATTCCTTTTAGAGAACGGTCAAGGAAAGATCTCATCCTTGGTGTATAAATCCAGATTTAAGCTTTCGTGTACCGATCCAGAATTCTGTCCATCACCCATCTCCTGACACTTATGACTGTATGACTGTAACCTTGTTGCTTGTATCCTTACGATTTATATTGATTGTTTCCTAGTATGATTCAATTGCTTATTTGTACCCTATGATTATCATTAAATGTTGTACCTTATGATTCTTGACAAATTGTATCTTGTCTTTTTATGTACACTGAGAGCATATGCACCAAAGACAAATTCCTTGTGTGTCCAATCACACTTGGGAAAGAAAGAAAGAAAGAAAGAAAGAAAGAAAGAAAGAAAGAAAGAAAGAAAGAAAGAAAGAAAGAAAGAAAGAAAGAAAGAAAAGGAGAGAAAGAAAGGAGAGAAAGAAAAGAGAAAGAGAGAAGAGAGAGAGAAAGAAAAGAGAGAGAGAAAGAAAAGAGAGAAAGAAAAAGAAAAAGACAGACAGAAGAGAGAAAGAAGAGAAAGACAGACAGGAGAGAAAGAAAAGAGAAAGAGAGAAAGAGAGAGAAAGAAAAGAGAAAGAGAAAGAAACAGAGACAGACAGAAGAGAGAAAGGACAGAGAAAGGAAGGAAGGAAGGAAGGAAGGAAGGAAGGAAGGAAGGAAGGAAGGAAGAAAGAAAAGAGAAAGAGAGACAGGAGAGAGAAAGGAGGGAGAGAAAGAAAGACAGAAGAGAGAGAATGGAGAAAGAAAAAGACAGGAGAGAAAGAAAGAGAAAGAAAGAAGAAGAGAAAGAAAGAAAGAAAGAAAGAAAGAAAGAAAGAAAGAAAGAAAGAAAGAAAGAATTCTGTCTTTCATAAGGGTGCAAGTCACTCTTAACTCTTTTGCAGGGATGTACTCATAAACGAAGAATTTTAGAAGATTACACGCTGGCTGGTGCAGGAACTGCCTGGCCGAGGAGCTAACCATAATAAACCACCGGCCTTTATAAGTTTCAGAAAACAAGCCTGTTGTTTTATGCCCAGTCACCCTCGGTGCACGCTAAGGTCATTCTGTGCTTATTAAGCCACTGAGATAAACTTAAAATAGCTCCCAGGTCTGGAGATGAGATAGACGTAGATATAAATTGGGTTTCTTTGGAAAAGGAGAAAGAAGCAGCATTGATTTGGGGGGGGGGGGGAGGGCAACCGATGAATGCTGGTCAAACTACATTAAATAACTTTATTAAGCTAGCATGTTAGCAACTCAACTGAATGACGGATCTCTGCTAGGTGCATGAGAGGTCAAGCAGTTAAGGCGCTAGACTAAAAAGAGGGAGACTGTGAGTTCTAGTCCCCCCCCCCCCCCCCCGCCTTTAGTAATGAAAGCGGCCTGGGCAACTTTGAGCTAATCACCAGGAGCTTGTGAGTTCTAGTCCTGCCTTAAGCATGAAAGCCAGCTGGGTGACTTTGGGCCAATCACCAGGAGACAGTGAGTTCTAGTCCCGTCTTAGGCACGAAAGTCAGCTGGGTGACTTTGGGCCAATCACCAGGAGATGGCAAATTCTAGTATTGCCTTAGGCACGAGGGCCAGCTGGGTGACTTTGGGCCAATCACCAGGGGACGGTGAATTCTAGTATTGCCTTAGGCACGAAAGCCGGCTGGGTGACTTTGGGTCAATCACCAGGAGATGGTGAGTTCTAGTCCTACCTTAGGCACGAGGGCCAACTGGGTGACTTTGGGCCAATCACCAGGGGACGGTGAATTCTAGTATTGCCTTAGGCATGAAAGCCAGCTGGGTGACTTTGGGTCAATCACCAGGAGATGGTGAGTTCTAGTCCCACCTTAGGCATGAAAGCCAGCTGGGTGACTTTGGCTCAATCACCAGGAGACGGTGAGTTTAAGTTTAATATTGTTTCTCGTCTGCTATCCTGCTTCGTTATAAAGTATATATTTCATAAAATACATACTGTTTCTTTGTTTCTTTGTTTCTTTCTTTCTTTCCTTCCTTCCTTCCTTCCTTCCTTCCTTCCTTCCTTCCTTCCTTCCTTCCTTCCTTCCTTCCTTCCTTCCTTCCTTCCTTCTTTCTTTCTTTCTTAAAGACATGATTAAGTCTGCAGGTAAGGTCTACCTGGAAATGCCTACTTCGACTGTTGTATAATCCATAACAGATCAGAAAAGACAATCAGTTTGTTCAACAAGCAAAATTGGGGGGGGACACCCCAGTTGAATTTCCACCGGTATCTTGCCCGTTTTTTTCCGAACCGAAAGGCAGAAAGGATGAGATGCAGCAAGCTGCAACAGACAGACATACTATAAAACACTGGAAAATCATTACACCTGCTGTGGTGTTCAAAAAGCTTTTATTAATCCGCGGCAAAGCAAATATATATAATACACACACACACACACACACACACATATATATATATATATATATATATGAATATTCAAGCAAATGAAACCAGAAACCTTTGAAGGGTTATCTGCAAAAAAAAAAAATCAGGGATGCTATTCACCTTGCCTTGAAAACCCCGTAAGAAAATAGCAATACGCCGCTCCCCCCATTTTTGGAAGGAGTAAAAAAAAAAAACTAGGCCATAACATTGCTGTGCAGAAAAATCATAAAATTGAGATTAATTTACTGCGCTCGGGCCCAAAACTGCAACCCTCAGCAGATCTGGCTGACTTCCCTGGAAGAACCACGAAAAGATGGAAAGGATAAAACAGCTTGCAGTGGGTTGCCCCCCCACCCCCCGGCCCCATGTTTTCTACCCCCTGCTCCATCAAGGCATGGGGTGGATTTAAAATAAACCCCACACCTTCAACCTTGCCCGGTGGCTTCCCTGAACTCCCGATGGGATTTTGCTAATGAAGGAGAAAGTTCTCCCCGTTGACTAAACCTACAAGAGATCCTCCTTCAGAATATAGATAGTCCACACGACGATTCATTCAGTGGCCGGTTCAAAGTTGCGACGACACCGGGAAAAAGTGACCGACGACCACCACAGCTGCCTCGTGATCAACAGAGAAACCCTCACTCTTCCATGTCATACAAAGCCCTCAAGTTTCAACTGTAATGGAGCAAGTCGTAAAAGGGGTAAGTCACCTGATTTTACAACTCTTTTTTGGTGGTTGAACACCGCAGCCGGACGGCCCCCTCCAAACTCCTTGAATTTGGCCAAAACTAGTGAAACTAGTCATCAAAGAGGAAACGGATACTTCCTGCTGCTTAATTTCAGGGATGGATGGCTGGATGGATGGATGGAGACAGGAATGAGAGGAAGGAAGAAGATGGATGGATGGATGGATGGATGGATGGATGGATGGATGGATAGGAGGGAGGGACTAGACCTTACAGATGGGAGGGATAGACAGACAGACAGACACAGAGATGGATGGAAAGACAAGAGATGGATAGATAGTCAGGGATGGATGGATGGATGGATGGATGTAAGTATGTAGATGGGGGAGAGAGAGAGAGAGAGATTCATCACCTATCAACAGAAGTCTTCAATGTACCTACATTGTACAGAGATGGATGGATAGAGACAGGAATGGAGGGAAGGAAGAAGATGGATGGATGGATGGATGGATGGATGGGACTAGAACTTACAGATGGGAGGGATAGACAGACAGACACAGAGATGGATGGAAAGACAGACAGAGATGGATGGATGGAAAGACAGAGATGGATGGATAGAGACAGGAATGGAGGGAAGGAAGAAGATGGATGGATGGATGGATGGATGGATGGATGGATGGATGGGTGGGTGGATGGATGGGACTAGAACTTACAGATGGGAGGGATAGACAGACAGACACAGAGATGGATGGAAAGACAGACAGAGATGGATGGATAGAGACAGGAATGGAGGGAAGGAAGAAGATGAATGGATGGATGGATGGATGGATGGGACTAGAATTTACAAATGGGAGGAATAGACAGACAGACAGACACAGAGATGGATGGAAAGACAGACAGAGATGGATGGATAGAGACAGGAATGGAGGGAAGAAGATAGATGGATGGATGGATGGATGGATGGATGGGACTAGAATTTACAGATGGGAGGAATAGACAGACAGACAGACACAGAGATGGATGGAAAGATAGACAAGAGATGGAGAGATAGTCAGGGATGGATGGATTTAAGTAGGTAGATGGGGGAAAGAGAGAGAGAGATTCATCACCTATCAACAGAAGTCTTCAATGTACCTACTGTTATTCAGGGATTTAACCACGCTGGAATTTGTATTGTGGGTAAGCCACAATTTGCTGAATGAATTGCAACTTGCTGGTACAACACAACACATTACGGCCCTAAAACCATGATCTGCAGGAATCAATGGCCAGGTTCACACATTACAGTATGCCAAAGCCAAGTCAATCAGCTTTAGTTCAAGGTGAGATCCCAAACCAGCACCTAAACACAAAAAAGTGTCTAGTTTAAGATGTTCCAACATAGCCCCGGAGATGCAAAAAGCTAAGTCAAAGGGAGAGCGGCTGGGTTCAGAAAACCGCTCGATTATAGTCACGTTTTCCAGACTAATCGAGGGGGGGGGGGGGGGGAGTGTTTCCTGGAGCCAAAAGTCCATGAAATGCAATTTCAGGTAATTGACCTAATTCACCTCCTTATGTAACTGACACCATTTCCATCTTTGACAGGGAAACCGACAGGCAAAAATGACTCAGCGGATTGTTATGGGCTGATTCAGGAACAAGGGTCTTTGGTCCAACATTTGGGGGGAACGGACGGGTGGGGGGGGGGGGAGTAAAATCCGAACTAATTTTTTTGTCCGCTGCATCCAAAGACCGCACAGAATTGTGATTCTGCTGTACAGGATGACCCCGTTTTGTCTAACTTCACACGCCAGGATGGGTGGCTTGCTCCGACCCAACATGTGGTCTGTGAATCATACCATCCAAATATCTATATTTGTTCATCGCCATAAGGGTCAGCTGCTATCTTCAGCCTGTACTAGTTATTTCATCTTCCCAACCAGAAATCCGAATTGGGTTGGCATTTACCGCCATCGCTGTTGTCGTTACGTTATTCAAATACGGGGGAAATCTCCCCCTTGTCCTTGTCCTGGATCTGGGGCCAGTCAAACACTCGAATCCCTGCATCGCACAGACCCACAAAAAACCATCTCCTGGCCTTACTCCTGAGTCGTCCCTTTTGTTTTAACTGTTCTTGGCTTCTGGCAGCTTTGCACATGCGCGCACTAGGAACAGCCTCCTCCTGTTCCTCTGCCTCTCTGCTGTCCGACTCTGGAGGCTCCGGAGTCCGCGCATCACGCCCAGATGGCCCTGGCCCCATCTCTGCCTCCGACGCAGAGCCCTTGTCCAGGCCTTCCCCAGACTCCAGGACTGGCCCATGTTCCTCCCCAGCCTTATTGTCCGACTCCGCTGCTAACTCCACGGGCTACTGACAAACCACAATACACCATACCAAAGCTCTCTCTCTCTCTCTTTTTTTTAATGGGGAAATTAAAGATTTTATTGCTTTTGTTTTCCACTAAAATGCAAACGGGATTAATCATTTTTTTTTAACTCTGCAGGGCCAGAGCGCACACAGCTGTCTGTACACATTTTTTTACACCTTTGCCAGTGTTGCCTACATTCATTTGCAGCTCACCTTCGTCACCGCAGTGAAGTTGCTAAAGACAGGAAAGGAAGTCCAAGGGAACATTTTCTTGAGGGCAGAAGCACCAGGCTTCCCGCTGAACCAAGAAGACAAGTGAAACGGCATATTTCCATCCAGTGAAATTTTCTTGTCTCTTAGCGTTGCATTAACAGAACTGTGCTTTTTAATCTACGGAGATGTTCGGAATTATGAATATGACAGCTAATTGCCACTGGGCATTCCAGGAAGTTGGCAAACACCCATTTTCTTCCAAAACGTTTACTGCTTAAGAGGAGATAGCTCCTCCGGTATCAAGAGTATAATTTTGTTTGTATAATTTTCCAGTATCAACATAATAAATTTTAAATTTTAAATTGGGGTATTTTAAATTTCTGGGGTTTTAAATTGAGCCAAATCTATTTAATCATTTTAAATTTTAATTGTTTTGTCTTGTGTTTTTAAATAGGCTGTACACCGCCCTGAGTCCTTCGGGAGAAGGGCGGTATAGATATAAAATTATTATTATTATTATTAATATCAAGAGTGTTCTATAAATGGGAATATTTAGGGGAAAAAAACAGGTACACCCCATAATTCTTCAGAACTGGCATTTGCAAACTGGTAAGCGTGGCTCAGTGGCTAAGACGCTGAGCTTGTTGATTGAAAGGTCGGCAGCTCAACGGTTCGAGTCCCTAGTATCGCGTAACAGGGTAAGCTCCCATTACTTGTCCCAGATTCTGCCAACCTAGCAGTTCGAAAGCACGTAAAAAATGCAAGTGGAAAAACAGGGACCACCTTTGGTGGGAAGGGAACAGCGTTCCGTGCGCCTTTGGCGTTGAGTCATGCCGGCCACATGACCACGGAGACGTCTTCGGACAGCGCTGGCTCTTCGGCTTTGAAACGGAGATGAGCACCGCCCCCTAGAGTTGGGAACGACTAGCACATATGTGCAAAGGAAACCTTTACCTTTTACCTAATAGGATGCAATTCCACCATCAGCCAATTTCCTGCCTCGCTCCGAACAAAATATTAGATTTCTCTCCTAAGTCAGAATTCAGACAGTCTGCAAAAATAACTTTCTTCAGCAAAGGAGCATATTAAAATTCTTTTATAGTCGCCACTAAACAAATTCCCTCCCATTATTTCTGGGGGCAAAAAAAAAAAAAAAAAAAAGAAAGAAATTACTCCGGTTATCTATTACAAATTTGCAATACAGGCAGATCCTCGACTTGCAACCACAGTGGAGTCCAAAATTTTGTGTTGCTAAGCGAGACATTCGTTCAGTGAATTTTTGCCCTGTCTTATGATCTTATGATCTTCTCACCACATTTTTTTTTAAGTGAATCATTCTTAAGTTAGTGACACGGTTGTTAAGTGATTGACTTGGCATGTCGGAAGGTCGCAAAAAAAAAAAAAAAAAAGGATCATGTGACTCCGATTGTGACACTGCAACCGTCACAAATATGAGTCAGTTGGCAAGTGTCTGAATTTTGATTGCGCGACCGTGAAGATGCTGCAACGGTCATAACTGTGAAAAATGGTCATAAGTTTTTTCAGTGCCGTTGTAACTTTGACCGGCCACTAAACAAACTGTCAAGGATTATGTTATATTGAGATGTCATCCTAAATGAAGCTAATTGATCTACTTTAGCTCCATATGTCATTCCTACCACAGATGAAGAGAAGGAAAGTTAACCACAATTCCGCAGGTAATTAAAAATGGGATTCTCTTTATTTTTAAACACAAACAGTCATTTGAGGAACTTTTACCTAAATTCCAATTTTAATATGTTGTTTATGTGTCGAAACACCTGGACACAGTTTCCACCATCCCTGCAAACCTGCCCATTTTTATAAGAAGGCCTGTAAAGAGTCCCAGTGCAATCCTAATTTCTATTTGATGGTGGATCTGACTCAGTAGGAAGCTAAGCATCACACTCATTTTTTTCTAGAGGAACCCATGGAAAAGAACACTGATTTTTTTCCAATTTATTGGAATTAATATTCCAATTATCCAACATAATGGGTGGCATGATATTGAAAGGTAAATTATCCTGAAGGAAGGTGGCAATCTTGTTTCTATGGCCTGACCCACTTTTAAGCTTTGTTTATATTTGCAATAAAAATAAAAAGCAAACCACCCAAAGCTGCAACTATATCTATCTATCTATCTATCTATCTATCTATCATCTATCTATCTATCTATCTATCTATCTCTATCTATCTATCTATCTATCTATCATCTATCTCTATCTATCTATCTATCATCTATCATCTATCTATCTATCATTTATCTATCTATCATCTATCTATCATCTATCTATCTCTATCTATCTATCTATCTATCTATCTATCATCTGTCTAGCTCTCATCTATCTATCTCTATCTATCTATCATCTATCTATCGCTATCTATCTATCTATCTATCATCTATCATCTATCTATCTCTATCTATCTATCTATCATCTATCTATCATCTATCTATCTCTATCTATCTATCATCTATCTATCTCTATCTATCATCTATCTATCTATCATCTATCTATCTCTATCTGTCTATCTATCTATCTATCATCTATCTCTATCTATCTATCATCTATCTATCTATCTATCATCTATCTATCTCTATCTATCTATCATCTATCTATCTCTATCTATCATCTATCTATCTCTATCTATCATCTATCTATCTATCATCTATCTATCTCTATCTGTCTATCTATCTATCTATCATCTATCTCTATCTATCTATCATCTATCTATCTCTATCTATCTATCTATCTATCTCTATCTATCTATCATCTATCTATCTCTATCATCTATCTATCTATCATCTATCTATCTCTATCTGTCTATCTATCTATCTATCATCTATCTCTATCTATCTATCTATCATCTATCTATCTCTATCTATCTATCTATCCATCCATCCATCCATCCATCCATCCATCTATCATCTACCGGTATCTATCTATCTATCATCTATCTATCTATCATCTATCTATCTCTATCTGTCTATCTATCTATCTATCATCTATCTCTATCTATCTATCATCTATCTATCTATCTATCATCTATCTATCTCTATCTATCTATCATCTATCTATCTCTATCTATCATCTATCTCTATCTATCATCTATCTATCTATCATCTATCTATCTCTATCTGTCTATCTATCTATCTATCATCTATCTCTATCTATCTATCTCTATCTATCTATCTCTATCTATCTATCATCTATCTATCTCTATCATCTATCTATCTATCATCTATCTATCTCTATCTGTCTATCTATCTATCTATCATCTATCTCTATCTATCTATCTATCTCTATCTATCTATCTATCCATCCATCCATCCATCCATCCATCCATCATCCATCCATCCATTTTTCTTTCTTTCTCTCTTCCTTTCTATCATCTATCTATCTCTATCTATCTATCTATCTATCATCTATCTATCTCTATCTATCTATCATCTATCTATATATCTATATCTATCTATCTATCTATCTATCTATCTATACACATATACACCTACATATATATATAAAACCAGCTTTTTTGTGCCTGGCTTCAACTGAAGTTTTCAAAAATGCAGGAAAGCAAGGATTTTAAAAACTCCCATTTCTGCAAAGGCTTTCAAAAGGAGCAGCCCCTTCTCGTGCAAAATTAAATCACTGACTTTTGCATTCACTTTGTAAATCACCACACCAACTTTTTCGGTGCGTTGGGGCTACAAGCTCCATCGTCCCCAGCCAGGGGAGCCAACTTCAGAGCAACCAAGCCTTGCTTTCAAAATAACGCTCAAAAATCAGCATTAGGGGGGGAGAAGGAAAAAAAAAGGAGAGAAAAAGTTAATATGCATTCAAACCTTCCCAGCATTTTGCAGCTTGCAAGCCTTAAAAAAAAAAAGCAATGAATGAATTCCTTGCAAGAAGGGAAATCAGGGGCCCCGCCGGCTGGATAATTCATAACAGCCCCCGGGGCCCCGCGCTCTGAATATGGCATTAATAACCCTGCCTTAACGCGCTCCTTCTCCGCCTCCTGGCGGGCTTGGCCCCGCCCACGGCGGCCGGGCCCCGGACCGAGCATGGCTAAGCGCCAACTGGGCTGGAGAGCGGCCACGCCGAAACCCCGGACTCTGGATAGCGGTCGCCACTTGGCGAACCCCGGAACCTGGATAGCCGCCGGGCTCGGGTAGCAGCCGCGAGGGAACGTTCGATGGCTATACAGGTTCCAGGGTTCTCCTCCTCCTCCCCCCGCCCCCCTCTGCGCCACCTTCACCTTCGCCCACCCCTTTCCGCACACAATGGGAGCGCCCCCGCTCATGCTTTCTATTGGGAGGGCTGGGCTGAACCATGCGATGGCGGGGGGGGAGGGTCTAGGGAAGAAAGGAGGAGGAGGAACGCGAGGGCCGGCGCAGCGCTGAGGGTCGGCTCGGCTTCCGAAGGGCCGTTGGAGGCTCCCCCCCCCTTCAAAGCTCGTCTCCTCCTTTCACTCCCCCGCGCCTTACAAGGGAGGTGGACGCACCCGGCGCCCGCACTCACCTCGGCATCCACAGTGGCCATGGCCGGAGCAGCCCTGAAGCGTAGCCCCGCCCACTTTTCGAAAGCTCGCTGCGCGCGGCCCTCCCTCGGCCCCGCCCCTCTTCATTCATTCGCTCAGGAGGGGAGAGCAGCGCGCCTGCGCGGGGACCACCAACCATGGAGCCGGCCGGGGAGTTATGCCGGCTGTCATGGCGGCGGCCAGCAGCAGCAAAATCTGCCGTACGGGGTGGGCGGGGCTTGGCTAGGGCAGTCAGGAAAAAAAAAAAATAAATCCAGAGATTGCATTTTTCACTATAAAATCGTATTTAAAAATAAGTGTAACCGCTGGAGCGGAGCTTCCTTGGGCTGTTTGCATCTTTGCAGAAGGAAGGAAGAAATGCATTTTGGAAACTTTTTTTAAAAAATAAAATAAAATAAAATCAACAAATATTTTATTTTATGGGTCTGATTCAGTGGTGAAATCCAATTTTTTTTTTACTACCGGTTCTGTGGGCGTGGTTTGGTGGGCGTGGCAGGGGAAGGATACAGCAAAATGTCCATTCCCACCCCACTCCAGGGGAAGGATACTGCAAATCCGCATTCCCACCCCTCCAAGGGAAGGATACTGCAAAATCCCCATTCCCTCCCCACTCCAGGGGAAGGATACAGCAAAATCCCCATTCCCTCCCCACTCCAGAGGGAAGGATATTGCAAAATCTCCATTCCCACCCCACTCTGGGGCCAGCCAAAGGTGGTATTTGCCAGTTCTCCGAACTACTCAAAATTTCTTCTACCGGTTCTCCAGAACCTGTCAAAACTTGCTGGATCTCACCCCTGGTCTGATTCTTTACCCTGCTAAAAGTTATGGGGCAAAATTTATTTAAGTACTCAGACAGATTTGGACTTTTAATTCCTTGCCCTTTCTGGAGTGAAAGCTCTCCTGATTTTAAATGCGATCAGAAAAAAAACGCAGGAAGCAATTAGGTAATTTCATGCAAAGTGGAACAGCTTTTCCTTCCAGATAAAACGTGTAGGATACAAAACCAACAAACAGATAAAGATTGCTGTTTATTAAAAACTCTACTTTCCAAGCTTTTCAGGGCTCTGCAATAGGTTTGGGCCTGCTAAATGGCTTATTATCTGTCTCTGGTCCTGAACATAATCCCAGATCAACCTTTCTCAAATCCCTAAAGGATTTTTTTTTTTTTCCCCTAAAAAGTTTTCTCTTTTGCAAATTCAAAAGGCGCAACATCTTTCAACTCAACGAACAGTTAAGGCATCTCTGCCAAAAAAAAGAAACTAATGAAGCAAATGAACTGTCTGTTAATGACATCCCTATTCTTGAAATGAGCACCTTTTTTGATCCAAAACAGGCAGTTTCTCTGCAAAATGTATTAAGAGATTCTGCAAAACTAAAATTTTTTTAAAAAAAATATCAGATGAAACTTTGGTGTTTTAGAGAGACCTTCCAAAGAATTTGGGTGGCACAGAGCTTCTTCCAGAAAAAGCTAATCAGATGAAGCAAGGAGGGCTTAGCCAAGAGGATCCAAAAAGGAACACAGATTTCAAATGCCATGATTTTAATCATGGTTTGTTGAATAAACCACAGTACGGCTCACGGTGCGGTGTGGAAAGTCAAACCCTGATCTCCAGATACCTGGATTTATTAAAAAGGCTCAACTGAGACCAAACTAATTTGGGTGGTTGTGCATGCCGCCACAGTTGCGTGTCCTTGATTTTGTTCACAATACAACTTTTTTCAAGAAGTCCATCCTCTTCTTTAGGCAATGCTTGCATCATTTTACCTGTGTTGCTTCCCTGGGGGTGATGGGTGGGAAGGTTATTCTCTGAGCTTATTAGCTAAGGAAAGGTTTCATCATCCCTGAATAGTCACTGCAAACAATGGCACCCTAACGATAATAAATTATCTCTGGGATAATAGTCCTAATTACAGTACTTTGATAGCAAGTGGTTTTTTAAAAAATTCATATTAATAGACTACCGGATTGCTTAGAGATACATACATCCAATAGTGTAGCTAGTTGAGGATTGTGGGGGAGAGGAGGAGGAGGAGGAAGAGGAGGAGGAGGAGGAAGAAGAAGAAATAATAACAGTGGGTGTGGGGTTTGCATGGAGGAGGAGGAGGAGAAAAGAAAAGGAAGAAGAAGAGAAGAAGAAGAAGAAGAAGAAGAAGAAGAAGAAGAAGAAGAAGAAGAAGAAGAAGAAGAAGAAATAACAGTGGGTGTGGGGTTTGCATGGAGGAGGAGGAAAGAAGAAGGAGGAGGAGGAAGAGGAGGAGGAGGAGGAGGAGGAGAAATAACAGTGGGTGTGGGGTTTGCATGGAGGAGGAGGAGGAGAGAAGAAGAAGAAGAAGAAGAAGAAGAAGAAGAAGAAGAAGAAGAAGAAGAAGAAGAAGAAGAAGAAGAAGAAGAGAGGAGGAGGAGGAGGAGGAGGAGGAGGAGGAGGAGGAGGAGGAGGAGGAGGAGGAGGAGGAGGAAGAGGAAGAGAGAGCACACCACCAATGGAACAGAAGTTGTGGGAGCTTCATCACTAGAAGCATTCAAGAAGACACTGGACTGCCATCTGTCAGAAATGGTGTAATGTCTCCTGCTTGGGCAGGGGAGGGGGTTGGACTAACATAACCTATAAGGCCCCTTCCAACTCTGTTCTGTTAAGAGCACCTATTGAGAGAAGCAAGTAAGGCTGTAAACACATTGAACTCTTTGGTTAAATCTAAATTTAAAACTCCAAATATTCTGCTTTGGGAATTTTAGAATCGCCTTGCTGCTGTGGGATCAAAATCTAGTTTCCATAGGTGGTTAAAAAAAAGAAAGGAAAAAAGACCTTGAATGGATGGATGGAGAACTATTGATTAAAATGATTCTCCTGCAACCATTCAAGGGTCTACTGTTTCTACCATGCTGTTTTTGACAGCTACGGTACTCCAACAGAGGTCAAAAGTCTCTTCGTGAAGACGGCAAGCTTCGACAACCTACGCAAGACTGATTTGCGAACCCATAAGCTGAAATCACAAGGCACAACCCATTTTAAGTTGGGACTCATGCGTTGCTTGTTAAACATTCCAGACAGATCAAGCAGGTTGGCAGAGGTTTGATCCGATCCTTCCCAAATCCAAGCTAAAAAGATAAACATTCCCCCTCGCATGTATGTGCTCAGTCGTTCTCGACTCTAGGGGGCAGTGCTCATCTCCGTTTCAAAGCCGAAGAGCCAGCGCTGTCCGAAGACCGTCTTCCTGGTCATGTGGCCGGCATGACTCAACACCAAGAGCCTTGATAGCACAGTGGACTAATGCACTGTTATTAACATTTGCTGCTTGCAATAATTGCAAGTTCAAATCCCACCAGGCTCAAGGTTGACTCAGCCTTCCCATCCTTTCAAAGGTAGATAAAATGAGGAACCCAGATTGTGGGGGCAATAAGCTGACTTTGTATAAATATACAAAGGATGAAGGCTATTGCTTAACGCATTGTAAGCCGCCCTGAGTCTCCGGAGAAGGGTGGCAATATAAATTAAAGCAAAAAAAAAAAAACCACCAAAGGTGCATGGAACGCTCTTCCCTTCCCACCAAAGGTGGTCCCTATTTTTTCTACTTGCATTTTTTACGTGCTTTCGAACTGCTAGGTTGGCAGAAGCTGGGGGCAAATCATGGGAGCTCACCCCGTTACGCGGCACTAGGGATTCGAACCGTTTGGTACTTGCCGACCTTTCGATCAGGACAAGCTCAGCGTCTTAGCCACTGAGCCACCGCATCCCTTAAATCCAAGCTACGTGCCCCCATTTTTCTCACTTTACATCTCTCTGGTGGATTGAAAGAGCTTAGATTAGACTCTATCTGAGGAGGATTTGCTTTGGATCAAACCCTTTTCCAGATTCGGTATCCGATATAATTTCAGATCTCCCTCCAAAGCAATTGAACCCACAGACTTGTCCAAACCGGGCGAATCCTCTTAAAAACCTTCTCAAAAACAGTTCGTTGGTCAAGATATAAAGAGATATATTTCCACTCTTGGAGGTTAAAAGTCAAAAGACCAGCTCTTATTTGTCTTGGGGCTCTCAGCCCAGGGTAGTCTTGAAAAGCCTCAATGCAGATGCAGGAGGCTGATGATCTCGCTCCAGCCAAAAAAAGCAAGATAGTTAAGTAACAGCCTTGGCAACTCTTGAGTGCACCAGAAAAAAATAATAATAAAGACTCAAGACTGCAAACCATAGCTTTGTTCCGCCAAAGTAGGCCATTAAGCCCAATCTTTTTGCAGAGAAGGGGGGAAAAAAAATTAGAAGATGGGAGGAGTGAAACGCTACTGCCACCCAACGGGTCTCTGCAGAAGATTTCCATCTCCCAAAGTCCTCCAAAAATAAAAGTCCGCTCTTGTAGCTTCTGGCAGCCATCAAGAAAGACCGAAGTGGCCTTTTCCCAAATTAGAAAGGTCCCTCCCCCTTTCCCCTCCCTCACCCCAAAACCCGTGAGGAGCAAGGCAAGGCCATCCTGGGAAACAAGATGTTTCCCTGCAATGAGTTCACAGACGGAAGCTTAAATGAATATTTCTTTATTAATTACTAATGCATTATATGAATTTTGAACGAGGTTAGACTGGGGAAGCCGGTGAGGCTTACATGGGATTTGTCCATGATTATTTTTGAACTTGTTGAATTCCTGGTCTGGATGCAGGAATGGGTCACAAGCTTTGAAAGAAAACTCAAGAGGATGTAATATGCAATTAGTAAAGGTAAAGGTTCCCCTCCGCACATATGTGCTAGTCGTTCCCGACTCTAGGGAGCGGTGCTCATCTCCGTTTCAAAGCCGAAGAGCCAGCGCTGTCCGAAGACGTCTCCGTGGTCATGTGGCCGGCATGACTCAACGCCAAAAGGCGCACGGAACGCTGTTTCCCTTCCCACCAAAGGTGGTCCCTATTTTTTCTACTTGCATTTTTTAGGTGCTTTCGAACTGCTAGGTTGGCAGAAGCTGGGACAAGGTCACGGGAGCTCACCCCGTTATGCGGCATTAGGGATTTCGAAACCGCTGAACTTGAGTTACTTCTATAGTTGAGCAATCTGGGGCCCACTTAAAGCCTTCAGGTCTCATCCGTCCCAGCTGACTTTGTTTCACGTGTCTCGCAAATCTATAAACTCTGCTCGACCAGCCGATTTGCTGGCTTCACAAAACATACTAAGTCAAAATCAAAGTGCATTATATCTGAAGATGCGTGAAGAGTGAGTTTCAGCCTTGTAATGAAAAGCATCTGCAGAACAAACAGACTCCATCCATCTCCGTCTCGGTGTACGTTATCTGGAATCCTTTGAAATTTGCGGGGTTTCTCTCAGACGGAAGAAGAAAGGAATAACTGTAATTGTCCGATTTTGCAGATCTCTCTGGAACAGGGGTCCCCCCCCAAACCAGAAGTGGGCTTCAAAAATTTTAGCAAGGGGTTCTCTGCCTGGTTGCTGGGTGGGCGTGGCCATGGTGGGCGTGGCCTAGTTGTCCTCCTGCACATGGTGGATGGGGCGTTTTTTGCCCTCCCCGGGCTCCGGCGGCTTTCCTTGAACCTCTTGGTGGGGTAAATCTGGCTTCTTGGAGATGTTTCATTTCTGAATTCTCACCCTTAAGGGCCTTGAAAATGTTTCAACCTGTTCCTTCCCAGAGCATCTTAAAACCATCCGAGACCCCTTGTGGCTTCCTGGGGAACCGAAATTGCATCTCATCGGTGGGTTTTGTGCAACAGACAACTCTAGCCCTTATTACTACAGGTAGCTCTTGACTTACGACCACCATTGAGCTCAATATTCCCTTGGCCAAACAAGCCACTTGAAACTGTGTTTTTTGCCCTATTTCCATCATCATTCCAGCCACCATTGTTAAGCAAATCCCATCCGTCGTTCTATTATTTTAACTTACTGCATCTGTGTATCAGGGGGTGAAATTCAGCCAGTTCTAATCTAACTCGGGCGAACTGGTAGCGCCAGCGGCGGGAGGCTCCGCCTACTCACCCGGACGTCATCACATCCTGTTTTTGACCCTTTGAGCATGTGCAGAAGGCTCTGTGCATGTGTGGAGGAGGTGCGCGCGCCTCACATTTGCGAACTGGTAGTGAAGGTAAGTGATTTTTCACCCCTGCTGTGCATGGTTTGCCAATTGCACAGTGGCAGATAGGACAACGCTCCAGAGGGTCAACGTCATTGCCCAGAGGATCATTGGTTGACCTCTCCCCTCCTTGGAAGAGCTTTATAGCTCCGCTGCCTTAAGGAAGTTCAAAACATTCTTAAAGATCCATCTCATCCTGGGCACCCTTTTTTTTTTTTTAAACTATTACCATCTGGCAGCCGGTACAGGACAATAAAAACAAGGACAAATAGGCTGAAAAACAGCTTCAATCCCAGGACAGTAACTATATTAAATTCTACTGTATAGTGCAATATCAGGGATTTTCAATTCAATTTGTACAGAATGTGAAAGAGGTGTGGTTTGTGTTTTATGTTTATAGTTTTCTTATGTACAATGTACACTGAAGATGGTGTTTAATTACCAAGGCATTATAAAGTGGTATTAACACTTCACGTGATCTTGATTCTATCCCTCTGTTTATGGAGCCTAGAACTGTGTTGGCTTTTTTGGTATTAACGAAGTTAGTGATGGTTACGGTTGTAAATCAGGGATTATCTATCTAAGTATTATTACCAAGATTCTGCCGCTTCAGGCATGTAGAAGGAAATTCATATTTTTCTCTTCTTCCCACGAAGTGTCTCAAGCTGGTGGGTTTACAAAAAAAAAAAAGGAAACTGTGCCTTTAAGTAAAACTTGGCAAGGTTTTAAATTCTCAAGATACAACTGATTTAAGGAGAATCTTAACACAACCTGCCAAACCACAAGGCCTACGGCAAAAGAGGAAGACAAGGAGCACCGACCAAAACCCTTCTGGCAGTTTTTCTCAGAATAATTTATTAAATACATTAAAATTGCTTTTTTCATTAAAATTTCACAATCAAAACAGGTCGATTGAAAACCGAGAGAGAGAGAGACAGACAGAGAGAGGGGGGAAGAGAGGTTTCAATCGCCTTATTTTTTTAAAAAAGAGTTGATTTTAGGCGTCCGCGTGGGTTTTGTGTCCACGCAAACTGAGGTTCTGTGAAAAGGGTGGGAGATTGTAACCATTGAGTAATTTCACAGTCGACAGGAAAGAAGAAGAAAATTAGATTGGATGAATGGGGGAGGTTTTAGGTCTCCGGAAATGCATTGATAGGAAACCAGCCTCTGCTTCTCAAACAAGCACCTGAAGCTACCTTGATGGTTTGAGAGACGATCGAGGCAGTGAGGTTTGGGAAGCATCTCTTGGGAAGCTTCCATTTTGAAGAAAAAAATTTAAAAAAATAATGACAATGATTAAAAATAACTAACCAGCCACGATTGGGCCAGGGATCACCAGCCAGAGAAACTGATGGTTGCAAACAAGAGGACAATTAGGACCAAGTCCTACGTGGTCAAAAGCTCCTTGAGATATAAGATCTTTGTTTTGTGTGTGTGTTTTTTTCGAAATTAGATAGGTACTTAAAATTTTAGCCGCGTCTCTCTCTCTCTCTACCCCTTCTCGTGGTTCCATCTTGTTTCATGGGAAACAGGAAGGCCCATGAGGTAGAAGTTGGGGACACAAAGCTATGATTGTCAGATGCTACCAACCGGATGGAAAGTCAATGTTGAGGAGGATTCAGGAGAAGAAGTTAAGGATCTACTCATGCTCAGAGACACAATGGTCGAAGATGTTATCTGGAACGAATCCTGGCCAACCGGGTGGCTTGAACACGTTAGGACTTCATTGGTCATCGGAGGCCAAGCTAACGTCAAGAAAGATTCTTTCTTCTATCCAAGATTGGCTCGGCGCTACGAAAAAGGCTTCCATCTTTCTCCTGTGGTGACAGATCTCCAACCTTGATAAAGGCTCCAATATACAGGCACCAAGTTCGAAAGGCTGCAAGAACTCCGGCCGATAACCTGTTGACACCGTTGTCGGGGAAAAAGGATGTCCGTGGATCACGGGAATGTCGAAACGAGCTCTCCGGCAATATTCCCTTGCTCTCTAGAACATCAAGGCAGGAGAACCAAATGGAACTGGTCCAGAGAGTCAAACCGAGGGTGGGAATTCAAAGAGCAGCACTCCAAAACCAGAAAACGATACATCCTCAAATGCTTGAAAAGTCCATCCAACCTTCTTGGATTCTGGTACCATTCCCCCGATAAGGCATCACAGGTGTTTTTGGAGAGTAAAAAGCAGCAAAAAAGAGTGGCAGGATTGCACAGGTAACAGGTGGGATGTCAAAAAGGCATCCTTCGCATTGGTGAGCGGCAGCCAACAGCAGCCCGTGGCCAGGTGAGGCTAACCTCTTCCGAGCGACACTGTGTACCGTTCCTTCCTTCCCTCCCGATTCACGGCGGTCGTCTTCAGATCCTAGTTGTCGTTGCTCAAGCTGGAGGCCGCACTGCTACAACTCTGTTCGTACGAAGGAGGGGCCTCTGGCGAGAAAGGAAGAAGAAGAGACATTGTAAACCATCCTTTGAGGAATCATTTGGGCATGAATTGGGTACGTCTTAGTCTAAAGAAGAGAAGGACTAGGGTTGACATGATAGCAGTCTTTCAATAAGTGAGGGTTTGTCTCAAAACAGAGAGGGACGACCTATAGAATAGAATAATAGAGTTGGAAGGGACTTTGGAGGTCTTCTAGTCCCAACCCCCTGCTTAGGCAGGAAACCCTAAACCACTTCAGACAAATGGTTATCCAACATCTTTCTTAAAAAACCTCCAGTGTTGGAGCGTTCACAACTTCCAGAGGCAAGTTGTTCCATTGATTAATTGTTCTCACTCCTTAGAAGGAGGAGAGGCTTAGGCTTAGAAGGACCTCAACATGGTCTTTCTTACGTTTTTGGAGCCCGATCCAGCCTGATCCCGGATCATTTAATTCCAACCCTAGCTGTGGCTTACCGTATGGATAACCCCAGGTGCTATACTCGGGCGGTAGGATCAAAGAACTGGCCGTGGCCACCGGGACGACAGCGCCTTCGGCGTAATAAGGAATTGTCGACCCCCGTGGACAAGCATAGCGTGGGACGGTTGGGGGAGGTGATCTGTTCAGAATCCACTCTGGGCTTCCGGGGAAACTCAATCCTGGGGCGTAGCTGAAGGGCTGCTGTTGAGAATGGCTCTTGGTTGGGATTGAAATATTGTCCATGGGGTGGGAATAACCCCCGGCTGCTTCCTCTTCTTCGGGAGGTGCGCTGGGAACCACAGGGGAGGGAATGTTGGGGAGCAGGTGGGAAGGGCTTAGGGGGATCCGGTTGACAGGAATGTTGCCGATGTAAATGGGTAACGCGACGGAGACTTCGGGGGACTTGAGGGAGACCTGAGAAAGATCAAAAATAAGAAGAGGGACATTCTCATTAGTACCCGGTAGTCATCCACTTAAAACAGTTCATATGTCAGACCTGGGAAGCCATCTTTTACATTTGGGCCCTTCAAGAGGTGTGGTGGCACAGTGGTCAGAATGCAGTATTGCAGGCTAATTCTGCCCACTGCAACAGTTCGATCCTGACTGGCTTAAGGTTGACTCGGTCTTCCATCCTTCCGAGGTCGGTAAAATGAGGACCCAGATTGTTGTGGGGCAAGAGGCTGGCTCTGCAAACCGTTAGAGAGGGCTGTGAAGATGGCATTTAATTTCGTTGTTTCGAGGTGCAATGACAATAAACTAAACTAAACTAAACTAAACTAAAGCACTGTGAAGTGGTATATAAGTCTAAGTGCCCTTCCTTCCTTCCTTCCTTCCTTCTTTCCATGCTGGCACAATGGTTAGAATGCAGTAGTGCAGGTTAATTCTGCCCATTGCCATCAGTATGATCCTGACCGGCTCAAGGTTGACTCAGCCATCCATCCTTCAGGGGTCGGTCAAACGAGGACCCACCCAGATTGCTGGGGGGCAAGAGGCTGACTCTGTAAACCGCTTAGAAAGGGCTGCAAAGCAGTATATAAGTGCTATTGCTGTAACTGATTGGATGTTGCATTAGGAGCCGTGGTGACGCAGTAGTTGGGGGCAAGAGGCTGACTCTGTAAACCACTTAGAGAGGGCTGTAAAAGCACTATGAAGCAGTATATAAGTCTAAGTGCTATGGCTATTTAACGTCTACAAGAAAACAACCAAGTTCAGAGAGCACCGAGGACCCCTTATCTATTCCTCCTTCTCTTCCTCCTCTCCCTCCTCCTCATTCTCCTCCTTCCTTCTAGCACTGATCATGTTCCCTAGTTGGGTAATGAAATGTCTGGAAGAAAACAAAAAAGGTCAGAGAGCACCGAGAACCCCTTATCTATTCTTCTTCTTCTTCTTCTTCTTCTTCTTCTTCTTCTTCTTCTTCTTCTTCTTCTTCTTCTTCTTCTTCTCTTCTTCTTCCTCCTCCTCCTCCTCCTCTTCCTCCTCTTCCTCCTCCTCCTCTTCTTCTTCTGCTTCTCCTCCTCCTCCTCCTCCTCCTCCTCCTCCTCCTCCTCCTCCTCCTCCTCTCACCGTCTAGCACTGATGTTCCCTAGTTGGGTAGCTCTGAGAGCACCAAGGATCCCACAGTCTTTCTTTTTCTCCTCTACTTCACAAACCTCACTCCCTTCTAACACTGATGATGTTCCCTAGTTGGGTAACAAAACGTTTGCAAGAAAACCACCGAGGTCAGAGAGCATCAAGGACCCCTTTTCTATTTATCCTCTGATCAACCAGCTGTAAATCCCCGACAACAATAGATGCTAAAACGGGGATGTGATTTCACCTGGATGTAGTAATCGATATGGATAAGACTGCAGCCTTGCAGAATGGATTGTGGCAACGCGGGGACGAGGATTTGCTCTTTCCCACTCTGCGTGCTTCCAGGCTTTCACCGCCGAGCCTTCCACTTCTGCTATGCTCCTCAAGTCGTAAATCCACCGCCTGGATTTATAGGCAACTTTCTGGCAGACGGGAAACGGGGAGGGAGGGAGAGAGAGAGAGAGAGGTCAAGGGGAGAAGAAAATAATTGATTGACAGGTAAGTGAATCTCCAGACCTCCCTAATCCTAACAAGTCGGAGAAACTTCTCCGAAAGAGGCAAAGGAAAAGGGCCATGGGATCAAGAGGTTGAAGATCGAGGGTGGACCAGGAGAAGTTTTTGTTCCCTCTCATAAGGGGCGACTTCAGGGAAGTTGAAGCAATGGAGATTTCCAGGCAGGCCAAAGAAGGTTGCGATGAAGAATTAACCTGGGGAATTTGTTTAACACAAGTTTGGGGTAGTGGCTTATTTAGGAGATTGCAGAGCGAGCTAATTCAGCTCCAGGAGATGCTGGAG
>JAKOOJ010000034.1:5151862-5202464 GCA_022577455.1 Arizona elegans | reverse complement strand
GGATCGAACTCACAGCCTCCCGATTGTGAGGTGAGAGCTCCGCCTCTAGGCCACCGCAACCGCTCCAAATCAGATATCCAAGCGCATGCGGAGAGTTAAAAGTGAGAAGTGTGGAGTTCCAGTATAATCACAAACCTGTACCAGAGAACAGGAAGAAAAATCCCAAGTACCTGGCAGCAAAAAACGGAACGGAAAGGTGTGCTCGCCAGTGGACAGCATCCCTGAAAAACAGAAGAGCAAAAAAGAGGAGTGGAAAAAGTCAGACATTTGGTCGGCTATCCATCAATGAGCAAACCGTTCGTGGATTATTATTATTTTTTCAGATCAAGAAACAGTGGAGGAAGATTCATTCTGCTTGGAAAGGGTTTACAGTATTTAAAGCTTGATTGGGGGGTCCTCGGTGCTCTTTGAGCTTGGTGGTTTCCTTGCAGGCGTTTCATGACCCAAACTAGGTAACATCATCAGTGTTAGAAGGAGGGAGGAGAGGAGGGGGAGGAGGAAGACAACGACGTCTGTGGGGTCCTTGATGATCACTGAGCTTGGTGGTTTCCTTGCAGACGTTTCATTACCCAACTAGGTAACTTCATCAGTGCTAGAAGGGAGTTTGGTTGAGGAGGAGGAGGAGGAGGAGGAGGAGGAGGAGGAGGAGGAGGGTGATAGTGGGCTCTTTGGTGCTTTCGGACCTTGGTATGTGTTGTTGTTGTTTTTTGCAAACATTTCATTCTTCATCTAGGTAACATCATCTAGATCTAGCTAGAAGGGAGGCCACCGCGGCGGAAGAGGAGAAGGAGGAGGAGGAGGAAGAGGAGGAGGAAGAGGAAGAGGAAGAGGAGGAGGAAGAGGAGGAGGAAGAGGAAGAGAAGGAAGAGGAGGAGGAAGAGGAAGAGGAGGAAGTGGAGGAGGAGGAGGAGAAGGAAGAGGAGGGGGGAAGAGGAAGAGGAGGAGGAAGAGGAGGAGGAAAGGAGGAGGAGGAAGAGGAGGAGGAGGAGAAGGAAGAGGAGGGGGAAGAAGAAGACGAGGAGGAGGAGGAGGAGGAAGAGGAGGGAGGAAGAGGAGGAGGAGGAGAAGGAAGAGGAGGGGGAAGAGGAAGAGGAGGAGGAGGAAGAGGAGGAGGAGGAAGAAGAGGAGGAGGAGGAGGAGGAGGAGGAGGAAGACTGTGGGGTCCTTGGCGCTCTCTGAGCTTGGTTGTTTTTTGCAAACATTTCATTCTTCATCTAGGTAACATCATCTAGATCTACCTAGAAGGGAGGGGCCGCCGCGGCGGAAGAGGAGAAGGAGGAGGAGGAGGAAGAGGAGGAGGGAAGAGGAAGAGGAGGAGGAAGAGGAGGAGGAAGAGAAAGAGGAGGAGGAAGAGGAGGAGGAAGAGGAAGAGGAGGAAGTGGAGGAGGAGAAGGAAGAGGAGGAGGAAGAGGAAGAGGAGGAGGAAGAGGAGGAGGAAGAGAAAGAGGAGGAGGAAGAGGAGGAGGAAGAGGAAGAGGAGGAAGTGGAGGAGGAGAAGGAAGAGGAGGGGGAAGAGGAAGAGGAGGAGGAGGAGGAGGAGGAAAGGAGGAGGAGGAAGAGGAGGAGGAGGAGGAGAAGGAAGAGGAGGGGGAAGAGGAAGACGAAGAGGAGGAGGAGGAGGAGGAGGAAGAGGAGGAGGAAGAGGAGGAGGAGGAGGAAGAGGAGGAGGAGGAGGAAGAGGAGGAGGAAGAGGAGGAGGAAGAGGAAGAGGAGGGAGGAGGAGAAGGAAGAGGAGGGGGGGAAGAGGAGGAGGAGGAGGAGGAAGAGGAGGAGGAGGAGGAGGAGGAGGAGGAGGAGGAGGAGGAGGAGGAAGACTGTGGGGTCCTTGGCGCTCTCTGAGCTTGGTTGTTTCTTGCAGACATTTCATTACCCAACTAGATAATATCATCAATGCTAGTGAGTGTGGGGTTTGTTGCTTATTAGCATTCTACCCACTAATTCTGACGGTGCTACCTAGTTGGGTCATGAAAGGTCTTCAAGAAAACCATCAAGCTCAAAGATCATCAAGGACCCCCACAGTCCTCCCACTCCCACTCCCTTCTAGCAGTGATGATGTTGCCTAGTTTGGATCATGAAACTCCTGCAAGAAAACCACCAAACTCAGAAAGCACCAAAGACCCCACAATCCTTCTTCTCTTCTTCCTCCCTCCTCCTCCCACTTTCTAGCACTGATAATGTTACCTAACAGGGTCATGAAACGTCTGCAAGAAAACCACCGAGCTCAGAGAGCACCATAGCACCCCTCATGTCAACCCGGAGCTACAAATATTCCCCTTTATCGTATTTAAAGCTTGCTTGGATGACGGAGAAAGAGAGAGAGAGAGCAGTCCAATAAATTGCGATTTTCTTCTTCTCCATCCCAAAATGTTCAGGTGTGATGAATCCGTTTAGCCAGTAGATGGAGATCGGGAGTAACCGAACGGCCAGAGACAGATTAATCCAGGTTTCAGGGTTAACTCAAACGACAGTAGATAAGAGCTCCATTAGCGGCCTCTAATAAAACCATCTGTCAGAACAGCTTTTTAAGATTCTCCACCCATCTTCAGCGGAGAGGGAAGTGCAATGCAAAGACGGCGGGTACCGAAAAACTCAGCGGAAACTTCCTACCAATGACCCAAAGAGCATTGGAGGATTCAGGAATACCGTATATCGCTCAGAAACATTGTCATTGTTTGCGGAGAGAAAGAGAGAGATATATTGGTAAAAAAAGCAGACATACTGCGAACTCCAGAACTTAAGACTTTAAAATTTTTAAAAGAATTAAAATTTTATTTTACTAAGCTTTCGTCAGCCATCTGCTGACATCGTCAGAATATTAAACTTCCATTTTTTTACTAATATACATGGAACTCGTATTTTTTAAAATAGTTTGTTTTATATATATATATATATATATATATATATATATATATATATATATATGTTTTTCTCAGGTTTTTCACGGGTGTTTGTATGTAGGTTTGCTCCTGGAAGTACGAAGCCGAGAACACCAGCCTGAAGATGACGAATGAGACTTCGTCGAAACGAAGATTAGAAATCACATCTACTCGGTTCTGGGCTTTTTTCCTTTCTAACACCTAGCAAGCTCTAACTGCTAGGTGGGAGACCTAAATAGATCCATTTCTAGCTCGTTAGCTGTCATCAGTAGGCCACACCCATATCTTATTCTATCCATATTCTACTGAGCTGGAGCTACAAAAAAACCTTGGTTACGTAGGAAAAACCTGGCTAGAAGAAAAACATATATATATATATATATATATATATATATATATATATATATATACACACACACACACACACACATACACACACACACACACACACACACACACACAGTTTAAACACTGCTCAAACAACTAAAGGGAACACAAAACTACTGTATGTAACGAACAAAGTATTTAAAAAGGCTATTTCATTCATTCAGATCTCGGATGTCTTCTGCTTGTGTTCCCTTGAACTAGGGCTGCATAAAAATCTTGGTTTACGTAGGAAGAACCTGGCTAAGGAGAAATACACATAAAGGCCCACGAAAAGAAAAGAAAACAAATACTGTACCTTTACAGGGAGGATACATGAGATGAGGGTGTGGCTAACTGATGAGGACTAATAAGTCTGAAATAGATCTATCTTAGTCTCCTTAGTCTCCCAATGGGCAGCAGGGTGCTTGCTGGCTGCCTGAAAAAAGCCTAGAAACTAGTGGATTGTGATTTCACTGAACTAAAAATCTTAGTTTACGTAGGAAGAACCTGGCTTAAAGAGAAATACATATATATATATATATATATATATATAAACAAAAAGGAGTTGGTTGCTTTCCAACCAGCTCTGTTTTCAGAGCTACGCAGACGACTCTCGGCTGCTTCTGGTGAATCCATGTGGGAAGAAGACGAGAAATGTTGAAGGCCGTCCAAGAGCGGCTAAAAATGGGGAGCTTGTTTGCCAAATAAAGAAACTCTTTCTCTCTTTTTTTTTCTTTTCCTTTTTCTGGAGCAACTAAGGACACGTGAGGTTTATCTTGGCCCTCGTCGCCGTTTCTTTCCCCTCCGTGAGAAAAGGAGAAGAAAAGTTCAGCCGTTGGTCACCGCAAGGACTGATCGTTCGAAAGAGGCTCCCGGCAACCAAAGTCGCATTTCCATTTTTTCTTTTTTGTTTTTTTTGGTGACCCGCCGTCTCTTTGAAAGAGACTCCACCTCTTTCCACTTTTAACTCCAAGAATCCTGCTCAATCCTGATGTCTTCTGATTCGTTTAGTGACTGTCTGAAGTTGCGATGGCACTGGAAAAAAAGTGATTTTTTTTCCAACAACCCTTGCAGCATCCCTGGAGTCCCGCGATAAAAATTTGGGCGCTTGGCAACCGGCGTGTACAAGTAGGTCCTCGCCTTACGACCATGATGGAGCCCCAAATTTGTGTTGCAAAGTGAGGCGTTTGCTAAGTGAATTTGGCTCCGTGTTACGGCCTTAATTGCCGCAGTTGTTAAGTGAATTTCCACAGCTGTCACATTAGTAATGGGTTTTTTTTTAAGCAAATCTGGTTTTTCTCGTCGACTCGGCTGGTCCGAAGTTCGCAAAAATGGACACGGTGACTATTGTAAATGCAAGTCCATTCCCAAGCGTCTGAATTTTGATTGGGATGCTATAATGGTCGTAAACGTGAAAAACGGCCATGAGTGACTTTTGTTCAGCACCGTTGTAACTTCAAACGGTCGCTAAGGGAACCGTCGTAAGTTGAGGACTATCTGTATGTACGAGGGTTGCAGTGTCCCCAGGGTCATATGATCCCTTTTTGTGACCTTTTGATTCACTTAACCATGGTGTGATTAACTTGACGACTGCAGGGATTCACTTAAACACGATGGCACGCTAGGTCGTACAATGGAGCAAAAATTCACTTAACAGCTGTCTTGCTTAGCAACAGAAATCTGGGGCTCAAATTATGGTCGTAAGTCAAGGACCACCTCTGTTTGGCCACAATTCAAGAGGAGCTTCCGCTGCCGTCTTTCAGGACCTTGTTTTGACTTCCTAGCCTAGCCTACAGCCTTGGTATTTTATGGCTTGCCCCCCCATCCAAACCTGAGCCCGAGCCAATCCTGCTTAGCTTCCCACCTGTTGACTTTGCTTTGTGGAAATGAATTTGGAAAACTTATAAACAGGAGGTGTCAGACCAGTTTCTCCAATTATACCCTTTCCCCAGAATTATTGTTTGCTCCCAGAGGAGAAGGGAGGGCCTTAAATCCAGCTTCCACCTCAAACGTACGTCACTTCTCCCCAGGACAAAGAGCCCAGTGTTTCCCTACACAGAAGTATTTATTTCACAAAGGTTTTTTTCCCCCCAGCTAAAAATACCCCTGGGAGAAAATAAAAATCAGGTATTATGTCGAAAAGCCGCTGGCTTCCTTCCCCAAATGGCTGGAAAACACATTTCAGCCTGCCAACTTCTTGCAAAGTGGGACCAAGCACACCAAGGAGAGAAAAATCAGGCTGCAAAACTTTGTAGAAAAGAGAGAGAGAATTTTTCCTCCTTTTTTCCAATACTTTCTCTTCCTCTCCCGTTAGCGTGAAGCAATGCATCGGTTTTCTGACTCGGCCCAGGAAGAGAAAACCAGCGTGACTTGCAAATGTGCTTCTCACCATTGAAGTATTCCGTGGAAAAAACAGCAGAAAAGAATTCACAGGCGTTAAACAGAAATATAGATATGATTTTCCCACAGCAAAAAGCAAACAAAAAGTTGATGGCTCGATGGATTGAAAAGGAATTCGAGGAACAGAACGTATCTCATTTTCTTTTCCATTTTGGATTTTGCGCTTTGGTTGGAAAGAATGAAACTTTGATTTCAGGTTGGCTGATGAAATTAGGTTTGTGGTTATATAGGCAGGCAGTCCTCGACTTACGACCACAATGAAGCCCCAAATTTCTGTTGTTAAGCGAGCTTTGTCCCGCTTGCAATTTTATTTGCTGCCGTTGTTAAGTGGATCGCTGCCGTTAAATCGGCAACACGGTTGTTAAGTGAATCTGGCTTCCCATTGACTTTGCTTGTCAGAAAGTCCAAAGATAGATAGATTAGAGATAGAGATAGAGATAGAGATAGAGATAGAGATAGAGATAGGGATAGGGATAGGGATAGGGATAGGGATAGGGATAGATGGATGGACAGACGCGGACAGACAGATGATGGAGAGATAGACAGATAGATGATAGATAGATAGATAGATGATAGATGGATGGATGGATGGATGGATGGATGGATGGACGCGGACAGATAGGTAGATGATAGAAAGTTAGATAGATGGTAGATAGGTAGGTAGATAGGTAGATAGATAGAGACAGAGATAATTAGATAGATAATGATAGATAGATAGATAGATAGATAGATAGATAGATAGATAGATAGATAAATAGACCGACAGATATTAGATAGATAGATATTAGATAGATAAATGATAGACAGATGATAGAAAGAGATAAATGATAGATAAATAATAAATAGCTGGGTAGATAGATAAAAGGATGGATGGATGGATAGAAAGAAGAGAAAGAGAGAGAATGAGTGAGTGAGTGTGTTTGTGTGTCCTTGACTTGCAACCACCGTTCAACAAACAGTGGAGAAGGGTGTGTAGAGCAGAGGAATTTGGGGCTGAGTCATCAGAGGACAAAGAAAAGCAAGGGAAAAAAAGAGAGAGAATTGGACGGAATGGAACAAGAAAAACCGGTCGAGCTTCTTCTTCTTTTTTTTTTTTAGACTTTGTAACCTCCAAGAGAACAGGGTGTGTATTTCTTATACACTCTGCCTTTCTTTCAACCCCGTTTTTCCCTTTTGCGGCTGGCTGACAACCTGCCTGTTTATTTTGAGTTCGTGGTTGCCCCTTCTCTTTCTAAAAGAGCCCCGGGGGTAGTAGGAGTAAAGTAGGACCCACCAGCCGGCAACATTTCCCTATCATTCGCATCTCATTCCTCACCCACCCCTGAAGAGCATTTGGGTTGCAGCGATCAAACTCTCCTCTATTAGAAAAATAAATAAATAAACCCACCTTTTCTAGCCTTAACCAAGTGGGAAGGGACTTTGGAGGTCATCTAGTCCAACCCCCACCCACCCACCCAAGCAGGGAAGCCCTGCACCATTTCTGACATTGCTTTTCTCATGCTGTGGTTGCTTTTCTTGCCTCTGTCCTACCTATCCCTCGGATGACAGCCGGGATGGGAAAAATGTTTCCCCGAATAACATGAATTAAATAAAATAAGCCGAGACTAGTGAAGTCATCCATCAAGTCCAAAGGACCATTTTCTTAGTGGTTGTTTTGTTTTTGCTATCGGGCTGTTATCTTTTACATAGCATTAATCTGTTTGTCTATCGGTGTTATAAAACCTTCAGGGGGTCCTTGGACTCTCTGATGTTTTTTCTTGCAGACGTTTCATGACCAAACTAGGTAACAGCAGGAGGAGGAGGAGGAGAAGGAAGATTGTGGGGTCCCTTGGTGCTTTGTGAACTTGGTTGTTTTTTTTGCAACCAAGAAAACACTTCATTATCAAAGTAGCTAACAGCAGGAGGAGGAGGAGGAGGAGAGGAGAGGAGAGGAGGAAGAGGAAGAGGAGGAGGAGGAGGAAGAGGAGGAGGAGGAGGAGGAGGAGGAGGAGGAGGGAACAAGAAGAAGAACAACAAGAAGAAGAACAAGAACAAGAAGTGGGAGTGGGAGTGGGGTTTCCATGGAGGAGGAGGAGGAGGAGGAGGAGGAGGAGGAGGAGGAGGAGGAGGAGGAGGAGAAGAAGAAGAAGAAGAAGAAGAAGAAGAAGAAGAAGAAGAAGAAGAAGAAGAAGAAGAAGAAGAAGAAGAAGAAGAAGAAGAAGAAGAAGAAGAAGCAGAAGCAGAAGCAGAAGAAGAAGAAGAAGTAGTAGTAGTAGTAGTAGTAGTAGTAGTGGGAGTGGGGTTTCCATGGAGGAGGAGGAGGAGGAGGAGATGATTGGGGGTGGGGTCCTTGGCCCCTCTGTGAACTTGGTTGTTTTCTTGCAGACATCTCCTTACCAAACTAGGTAACCTCATCAGTGCTAGTAAGGAGTGGGCTTTGCTCTCTGAAATTTTCTTGTTTCTCTCCAGAGATTAACAAGTTCTAACTCTGCTTAGCTGCCAAACTTAGAAGCTAAGACAAGGTCAGCCACACGTTGCCTCTTGCGGACACATCTTCCGAGATCTAAAAAAAATATATATTCTAGGTGGCCCCCAAAAGGACTGGATCCCCCTCTCTGAATCTCCCCTCATGTTCGGAGCAATTTTAAAGCTATGTGTCACCTAACTGAGGTTGGGTGAACTGCTGCCCCGAATCTGTGCTTCTCCTGTTACGGCCAAGACGTCCTGGTTGCTAGGTGCATGATTCATTTCACCTTTACCGTAAACGGGCCAGGAAGGTGACGTCAAATGGAAAAACAGGAGCCAGGAGGGTGACAGGTATGGTCCTAAAGCACGCTCGGACTTTATGTTTCCTGCTTAGATGTGGAGGGGGGGGGAATGGGGAGTGACCGTCTTTGCTCTCTGCAGCCTGGGTTGCAAAATTGAGGAAATTGGCCTACCAGCTAGCTAGTCCCTGGGTGTTCAGCAGAAGACACTAGCAGGAACTTCAAAAATCTCAAAAGTGCCTGTTGCATGCCTGAATTGGGTGGAAGACTCTCTGTATGCAAAAGATTCTGCCAGAATTGAAATCCTGTGTCGATCCCCTAACCTCGAGGTCAAGGCCCTGAATTCTTTCCTCTTTTTTTTTTTTTGGATCCACGGGCTTTTGGGCTGTTCTTTCCAATAAAGGAGAATGTTTGTAGTTTAGGGAAGGGAAAGAAGGAGGAGGAGGAGGAGGAGGAGGAGGAGGAGGAGGAGGAGGAGGAGGAGGAGGAGGAGGAGGAGGAGGAGGAGGAAAAGGACTTGGGCTCCTTGGTGTTCCTGAGTTTGGTGGTTTTCTTGCAGACATTTCATGACCCAACTAGGTAACATCATCAGTGCCAGAAAGGGGGGGGGGAGGAGGAGGAGGAAGAGGAGGAGGAGGAGGAGGAACAAGAAGAAGAAGAACAACAAGAACAAGAACAAGAAGTGGGAGTGGGGTTTCCATGAGGAGGAGGAGGAGGAAGAGAGAGGGAGGAGGAGGAGGAGGAGGGAGGAGGAGGATGTAACGTTAGAGACAGCTCTTTTTCAATTCATTGAGCTGATCTTTTTAGTCTGAAAAGTTCCTTCAACCAGTGAAGGTCTTCTGGTTGGTTTCTTCTGGTTGGTTGGTTGGTTGGTTGGTTGGTTGGTTGGTTGGCTGGTAGGTAGGTAGGTAGGTTGGTTGGTTGAACCACCTACTGCCATGTGCTTCATGAGGACAGTTACAAATTCCTTGGATTGTAGGAAGGCTAAACAGTCTTCATTTATTACCCTTACAAAATGTAACAGTGCAGCCTCCTCCTCTCTTTCCTCCTTTCTCTTCCTTCTCTTTTCTCTTCTTCTTTCCTCCTTTCTCCTCCTTTTTCCTTCTTCTCCTCTCCTTTCTCCTTTCTCTTCCTTCTCCTTTCTCTTCTCCTTTCCTCCTTTCTCCTCCTTTTTCCTGTCTCTTCCTTCTCCTTTCTCCTCTTCTCCTTCCTCTCCTTCCTCTTTCCCCCCCTCCCCCTCCTCTCCTTTCCCTTCTCTCTCCCTTCTCCTCTTCCTCCCCTTCCTTATTTCTCTTCTCCTTTCTCCTTCCTCTTTTTCCTCCTCCCCCTCCTCCCAAGCAATCTTAAAATCCCTTTTATGTTAGCTAAATTTTGCAAAACAAGACTCTGATGCATCTTGCTTTGTTCTGCACTGGGGCAGGGAAGCCGAAACGGGAGGCTTTGGAGATTAGGAGACAGGCAAATCCTGAAGCCAGGGTCACTGTGTCCAGGGTGTGATTTCCCATCCCTCTCCACCCCCCACTCCCCACCCTCCCACTCAGAATTCCACATAATAGCCAGTTTGTTTCTCCGGCACCTTGAACTTTATGCAGAGAAATTTGGCTGCTTTTCTTCAAAGCGAGGAAACTGCAGCTGGAGACTTGGCTGCGTACCCGATTGGAAAGTTTCCCTCCTCTCATTATTTTGTGCTGGTTCTTTCAGATAATCTTCCTGAAGGACGGCCTACTTTCCCTCCCTCCTCCTCCTCCTCTCTCTCTCTCTCTCTCTCTCTCTCTCTCTCTCTCTCTCTCTCTCTCTCCCACGGCTCCTGCTAAATCTTAATCTGCCTTCTTCGATTAATGGCAGAGCGTGTAAAACATGGCCGGTGGATTACAAGGATTGAAGTGGGGGGGGGGAAGCCCCAGTGTGGCTGAGTCGACAAATTGTGCAACCCTTGTCCACAAAACAACAACCCTGTCAGGCGGGTTGGCCTGAGAGAGGGGGTACTGGCCCAAAGTCATCCAGATGGCTTTCGTGCCTAAGCCACGATTAAAAATCACCTTTTTTTGGTGATCGATCCAAAGTCACCCAGCTGCCTTTCATGTCTAAGGTGGGACTAGAACTCACAGTCTCCTGGTGATTGGCTCAAAGTCACCCAGCTGGCTTTCGTGCCTAGGTGGGACTAGAACTCACCATCTCTTGGTGATTGGCCCAATGTCACTTAACTGGCTTTCAGGTTTAAGGCAGGACTAGAACTCACTGTCGCCTAGTGATTGGCTCAAAGTCACCCAACTGACTTCATACCTAAGTTGGGACTAGAACTCACAATGTTTTCATGATTGGCCCAAGGTTACCCAGATGGCATTTATATTTAAGACGGATCTAGAACTCACCATCTCCTGGTGATTGGCTCAAAGTCACCCAACTGACTTTCATACCTAAGGTGGGACTAGAACTCACAGCCAGCTTTCATGCCTAAACCAGGACTAGAATTCACCATCTCCTGGCGATTGGGCCCCATCACCTCAAAACTCCCAGCTCTCCACCAAATAATTCTCTTTCGGCCAGCCAGGCCAACGCAAGAAAGAAAATTAAGAAGTTAAGCAACTTCTGGTTCAAACAGAGCCTGAAGAACAAGCAAGCCATCTAACAGGTCTTTCTTCTCCAGCTTCCCCTCCCAAAAAATCTGCTTCCTTCTTACCTTTATCTGCCAGGGACAGCGTGGTATTGAAATACTGCTCTTCCACAGTCCATGCCGTGTCGTTTATCTTGCTGGACACTCCACAGGAGCCCACGCAGCTCACTTTGATGGCTAGAATATGAGAAAGAGGAAGGATGAATCCAATTTTCCCCACAACAACAACCTTGTGAGGTGGGTTGAGCTGAGAGAGGGAGGGATTGGCTCAAAATCACCCAGCTGGCTTTCATGGCTAAAGCAGGACTAGAACTCCCCATCTCCTAGTGATCGGCCCAAAATCACCCGGTCGGTTTTTATCACTAAGGTAGGACTAGAACTCTCCATCTCCTAGTCATCGGCCCAAAATCACCCAGTCAGTTTTTATCACTAAGGTAGGACTAGAACTCCCCATCTCCTAGTCATCGGCCCAAAATCACCCAGTCGGTTTTTATGACTAAGGTAGGACTAGAACTCCCCATCTCCTAGTGATCGGCCCAAAATCACCCAGTCGGTTTTTATGACTAAGGTAGGACTAGAACTCCCCATCTCCTAGTGATCGGCCCCAAAATCACCCGGTCGGTTTTTATGACTAAACTGAGACTAGAACTCCTCATCTCCTAGTGATCGGCCCAAAATCACCCGGTCGGTTTTTATGACTAAGGTAGGACTAGAACTCCCCATCTCCTAGTGATTGGCCCAAAATCACCCGGTCGGTTTTTATGACTAAACTGGGACTAGAACTCCTCATCTCCTAGTGATCGGCCCAAAATCACCCAGTCGGTTTTTATCACTAAGGTAGGACTAGAACTCCCCATCTCCTAGTGATCGGCCCAAAATCACCCGGTCGGTTTTTATGACTAAGGTAGGACTAGAACTCCCCATCTCCTAGTGATCGGCCCAAAATCACCCGGTCGGTTTTTATGACTAAGGTAGGACTAGAACTCCCCATCTCCTAGTGATCGGCCCAAAATCACCCGGTCGGTTTTTATGACTAAGGTAGGACTAGAACTCCTCATCTCCTAGTGATCGGCCCAAAATCACCCAGTCGGTTTTTATCACTAAGGTAGGACTAAAACTCCCCATCTCCTAGTGATCGGCCCAAAATCACCCAGTCGGTTTTTATCACTAAGGTAGGACTAGAACTCCCCATCTCCTAGTGATCGGCCCAAAATCACCCAGTCGGTTTTTATCACTAAGGTAGGACTAGAACTCCCCATCTCCTAGTGATCGGCCCAAAATCACCCGGTCGGTTTTTATGACTAAACTGAGACTAGAACTCCTCATCTCCTAGTGATCGGCCCAAAATCACCCAGTCGGTTTTTATCACTAAGGTAGGACTAGAACTCACCATCTCCTAGTCATCGGCCCAAAATCACCCAGTCGGTTTTTATGACTAAGGTAGGACTAGAACTCCCCATCTCCTAGTGATCAGCCCAAAATCACCCAGTCAGTTTTTATACCTAAGGCAGGACTAGAATTCACAAAGCCTTGCTTTCTAGCCCTGGTGCCTTAATCATTAGGCCAAACTCTCTTCATTTCCTGTCCTTTTGACTGGAAAGGAAATTAAGAAACTGTTAACACTTCCTTTAAAAGACTGCTTCTCCATCTTCAAATGTTTTGTTTTGTTTTTAATCATTAAGGTGGTTGGGGGGTGAACCCTCTTCTCTGTGCTAAACCAAAATCAAGCCCCGTACGGAGTCCACCACCGGAGCAAAAAATCTTTTGCAAAAGTTCTTCAAATGGTCCACCTTCCCTCTGATCGAAGGGGGGCGGCCACAATTTAATGCACGAGCGGAACCGTGGTTCTTTCTACTTAGTTTTTAATGGCCTTGCAATACGAAGGAAATTAAAATCGGATTTAAGACTTCATCCCGGCTCCAGCCAGTCTCTTCTATCGAGAGTATCTATCTTAGCACATCATTCAAGGGGCTAAATTAGGGTTTGCTCCTCGGAGGAAAAAGATGACTGCGAGTTACCTGAGCTATAACCCCCATCGTCTTACGGGAAGCTCCTCGGCCATTATATATATATTTAATGTTCTTTGTGGATCTCCCAAGAAGCAGTGGGTGGAAACCAATCAAGGAGAGAAGCAGCTTAGAACTAAGGAGAAATTTCCTGATGGTTAGAACAATTAACCAGTGGAACAACTTGCCTCCAGAAGTTGTGGATGCTCCAACACTGGAAGCTTTTAAGAAGATGTTGGATAACCATTTGTCTGAAGTGGTGTAGGGTTTCCTGCCTAAGCAGGGGGTTGGACTAGAAGACCTCCAAGGTCCCTTCCAACTCCTGTTCTGTTCTGTTCTGTTCTGTTCTGTTCTGTTCGGTTCGGTTCAGTTCGGTTCGGTTCGGTTCATCCCAGGTTTTGCTGACTGTGGTTTGGCTAATTGCCTTTCTCTTTCTCTGCCTTCCTGTTGCAATCCAGTTTCGTTCTATTTCCTCCTTCCCATTTCCATCTCATCGTGCATCCTCATTTTTGGCTCCAAGCTACAGGACGTTCTCAACTTACAACCGTTCATTTAGTGACCATTCAGAGTTACGACAGCACTCAGGGGAAAAAAGGGGGACTTAGGAACGCCTTTCACCCACTGCAGCATGATCAAAATTCAGACACTCGACAACTGACTCACATTTATGACCGGTCGCCGTATCCCGGAATCATGATTTCCCCCTTTTTGTGACCTTCTGAGAAGCCAAGTCAACGGGGAAGCCAGATTTGCTTAACGGCCCGGTTACTAACTAAACCAACTGCCGTCGTTCGCTTAACAATGGTGGCAAGAAAGGCGTTAAAACGGGGCAAAACTCGCAAATGTCTCACTTAGCAACAGAAATTGGGGAGGTCAGTTTATGGTCATAAGTTGAGGGCTACCTGTATTCACCTAGACATTTCTCTCTGTTTGGCTCTTTTTTTAAAATCACCCCTGATTTAAACGAAAGCACCAGCCATTTTCTTGTCTTTCCAACAACGAGCTGTCCATACCAGAACAGAACAGAATAACGGCATTGGAAGGGACCTCATAGGTCATCTAGTCCAACCCCCCACTCAAGCAGGGGACCCTACACCATTTCTGACAGAGGGCAGTCCAGTCTTTTCTTGAAAGCTTCCAACGATGAAGCTCCCACAACTTCCGAAGGCAACTTCTGTTCCATGGGTTGATTGTGCAGTACACGCCAAAAGAAGGCTTGGGAAGGTAAGTAGAAGCGAGGGGGGAGGATCAGCCGTGAGGCGCGATTTAGCTTAGCTAGAAAGCAGGGTTTCCTGCTTTCTAGCAAAGCTAAACCACGCGGCACAGCTGATTGTGAGAAATACTGGTTCGGAGGAATCGGTAGCTTTTTTAAACCGGTAGCATTTCACCCCTGTTTGATCCTCTCCTCTCTGTGACATCTCCTCAAGTATTGAACATTGCTGTCATGTCTCCCCTGGTCCTTCTTTTCATCAAATTAGACATGCCCAATTCTTGCGACCGTTCTTCGTATGTTTTAGCCTCCAGTCCCCTCATCGTCTTGGTTGCCCTTCTCTACACTCTTTCTAGAGTCTCGCCATCTTTTTTATAGTGTGGTGACCAAAACTGGAGGCAGGATTCCAGGTGTGTCCTTACCATTGAAATCTAACAATGATGACCCCAGCCTCTGTCGACCGACGGAGAATGGCACCGCCGATAACAAAGAAACTGCTTTTTAAGCAAAAAACGGGAGTAAATTATATCCCGAAACCTCATTTTTAAACCTTTTCTCCCAGCGAAGGCTGGAACTTGAGATTTATACTTCTACGATCCGTCAAGATGGCAACTGAGGGGAATTGTATTTCAATCCCTCCCACGGCCATCAAATCACAGACAGTTCTGTCAGCAAAAAAAAAAGAATCCCGTTCTGGGGAATTCAACACAATGTGGTTTGCACATTGCAGCCCGCTGGAACTAACCACGGTTTATTGAATAAGCCCCAATCATGGAGGTTCACGACGCACCTCAAAAGCGAAACCTCATTTTGACAGCGCGACAATCAAATTCTCCACAGGTGGGGGATGCCCTCCGCGTTGGGCAGTGTGACCATTTCATGGGGGGGGGGGGGATAAAAGCCGAAGGTAACACAATGGGTTGAAGAAAACACCGCACAGGGAATCCTCGAGCCACAACCACAACTCGCCACAACCAACTCGCTACGGCCCACTCGCCACAGTCAAACTCACGGCAGCCAACTTGCCACAGGACCAGAGTTCCACTAATATGGAAGCCGTCGTGGAATAGAATCATTAAAGAAAGGACACAAAAGGAGGGACAGAATGAAATGAGAATGACAGCAATTAAACTAATTTTTTAAACTGTTTTAAAATAATGACATTGATTCGTTGAATTGCCCTGCAGTGAGTTGGCCACACAGAGTTGTTCCGTTACACATCAAGACTATCCCAAAGTTGCTTTTTGAAAAAGCAGCTGGATTTTGCTTTTCCTTGAAGAGGTTTCCCTTCTCATCCAAGAAGCTTCTTCCGTTCTGACTCAGTCTTCAGCCAGAACTTGAGGAAGCTTCTTGGGTGAGAAGCGAAACCTCTTCAGGAAAAACAACAACAACGTCCAGTTGCCTTTTGAAAAAAGCACTTTTGGGACAACCATGACCTGGATGACCAAGAACCGAGGGAGAGACAGAGAGAGAGGGAGATTGAGGGAGAGAGAGAGAAAGAAAGAAAGAATGAGAGGCAGCTTCTGTTCCCAGCTCAGACATCTTTTTCAAACCCAAGTCGTCTTAATAGCCTGGGTGCACAGCCCTCGAAAACCAAACTTTGCATTTTAATCAGGGCAAGCGAGCTCACATGCCGCGAGCCAGAGACGAGCAGGCAGCCATTCAACGGGGCTAACCTACCCTGTCTAGTAAGTCAGGTTGGAAGGAGGGGAAGGGCGGAAGGAGCCCCAGGGCCTGCTCGAACTTAATTGCCATCCTTGCAACCCCAATAATAATAATAATTTTTTTTTTTATTCCAATGTGGCGTGGGCGCCCACTCCCACGAACTCCGGGAGGCATGCCGCGCCTCGTACGCGGGTCCGAAGAGTTAAAAAGGTAGACGAAACAAGAAATGAGGAGCCTTGATGGCGCAGCGGACTAAAGCGCTGTTAAGTAGCACTTAGCTGCCTGCAATTAGTGCGAGTTCAAATCTCACCAGGCTCAAGGTTGACTCAGCCTTCCATCCTTCCGAGGTAGGTAAAATGAGGACCTGGATTGTGGGGGCAATAAGCTGACTTAGTATAAAACAGAACACCGCTTAGCGGGGGCCGAAAGCCCTACTAAGCAGGTATATACAAAAGTATGAAGGCTATTGCTTAACGCATTGTAAGCCGCCCTGAGTCTCCGGAGAAGGGCGGCATATAAATCGAACCAATCAATCAATTAATAAATAAGATTTTTTAAAAAATAAACACAATAAGACAGAACAGGGCAGCGTGCACTCCACCCCCCCCTCCCCCCCACACACACACCCTAAACAAAACAAAAACACAGCATTAAGCCCCGAACCTGGGAAGGAAGCCAGGTTTACAAGCTTTTTCAGAACCGCTTAGGGAATAAGATTCACCCTTTTGCAAAAGAAAAACAAAAAAAACCAAAACAACCCACATATCTAGTTGCACACTTGGCCGAGGCGTGGCCGGTTTCTGTCTCTTCTTGGAGATTTGCCCGCAATGGGTGTGTGCTTTTTTAGACTTTGGTTGTGTCTGGGGGGAGAGCGTGCAAATATAGGTATGCGTGGGGAATTATTCACGGCTGCTGCTTACCCGGGGTGAGGTGGGGGGGTGGGGGCATTTCTTCTCTGAAAGCTTTTCAAGAAATGTCCTGCTCTGCACCCAAAAGAGGGAAGTGGGAATTTGTTGACGGATCGACCGACTTTACTTTTGCCCACCTCCAGTGTAACAGTAACAAGGGTGAGAAGGGACCTTGGAGGTCATCCAGTCCAACCCCCTGCTCACGCAGGAGAGATCTGTACTAGGGATTCGAATAGTGGTGGGATTCAAAAAAGCTTTTACTGTCCGTTCTGTGGGTGTGGCTTGGTGGGCGTGGCTTGATGGGCGTAGCAGGGGAAGGACGCTGTAAAATCTCCATTCCCTCCTCACTCTAGGGGGAAAGGATACGGTAAAATCTCCATTCCTACCCCACTCCAGGGGAAGGATACTACAAAATCTCAATTCCCACCCCACTCCAGGGGGAAGGACGCTGTAAAATCTCCAATCCCTCCCCATTCCAGGGGAAGGATACTGTAAAATCTCCATTCCTACCCCACATGGGTGACTCCACACCAGCCGGAGAAGCCACAGAGCCACATCGTGACACCAAAACCGACAATCCACAGGTCACGATACTAAGTACTATCGCGCACATACGAGACACAAATTCCCTTCCTTGGTGGGGAACCTGTAGAAACAGGAAACGGGCGTGTTCCAGCTCCTTCAAAAAAAGACAGGTATGAATTTTTTTGCAGGGGTTCCAACAGTTGAGTCAACAGGTTTTCTTCCCAGTCTGCTCAAGCCCGCCCCCCCCAACACCCTTGCCTGTGGAAAAAAAAAATAACGAACAGAACAAGGAAAAAGTCTTGGGCATTCTATCCCCGGCAACTATCTTGTGGGAAGATGTTTATTTATTTTATTTTATTTTATTAGTCATATTTCTATGCCTCCCACTCTCCGAGGACTCTGGGCGGCTTCCACCAAAGACAGCATACTAAATAGCATAATTGCCCCCTAACGATCTGGGTCCTCATTTTATCCACCTCGGAAGGATGGAAGGCTGAGTCAACCTTGAGCCGGTGAGATTTGATCCGCCGATCTGCTGAACTAGCAGTCAGCTGATGTAGCTGCAGTACTGCGCCCTAACCACTGCGCCACCTCGGCTCTAATAGATAGATGATGGGTGGATAGATAGATAGATAGATAGATAGATAGATAGATAGATAGATAGATAGATGATGGATGGATGGATAGATAGATAGATAGATAGATGATGGATGGATGGATGGATGGATGGATAGATAGATGATGGATGGATGGATAGATAGATAGATAGATAGATGATGGATGGATGGATGGATGGATGGATAGATAGATAGATAGATAGATAGATAGATAGGTAGATTTTATTTATTTTATTATTCATATTTCTATGCCTCCCACTCTCCGAGGACTCTGGGCGGCTTCCACCAAAGACAGCATACTAAATAGCATAATTGCCCCCTAACGATCTGGGTCCTCATTTTACCCACCTCGGAAGGATGGAAGGCTGAGTCAACCTTGAGTCGGTGAGATTTGATCCGCCAATCTGCTGAACTAGCAGTCAGCTGACGTAGCTGCAGTACTGCACTCTTAACCACTGCACCACCTCGGCTCTTATGTTCCCTTCTGATCCAAAGTTCTGTAGCCCTAAAATGTTGCCCTAGAGCGGAGGTCGGCAACCTGTGGTTCTGGAGCCCCATGCGGCTCTTTCGTCCCCCCCTGCTGTGGCTCTCTGTTGGCTGAACCCACCACTGGCTGGCCCCGCCTCTCGCCCTCCCCTTCCGGTCACTCCTCACCTAGCCTGAGAAAGAGAGACAGAAGGAGACAGAGACATGAGAGAGAGAGAGAGAGGCACACACAGAGAGAGAGAGAGATACCTGTTTCCCACAGAAAACACCAGGAGCCACAAAATCTGGGTAGGCGTGGCTAGGGGGGTCATGTGACCGGTGGAAGTGAGTGACGTTGAGATGGCCACGCCCACCCAGGTTTTGTGGTTCCCGCTGTTTTCTTTTCTGTGGGAAACGGGTCCAAATGTCTCTTTGACTGTTGAAGGTTGCAGACCCCTGTCCTAAATTTAAAGACTTGAGCAGGGATGGATTTTATCTTGGCCCTTATTCTAATCCTTGTCATGTTCCTTGAAGTTCTTTTTGACCTCGACCACGTCCTGAAGTGGAAAGGAGATCTTCTAAGACATCTCCTGCCACCTGCGGGCTGGATCCTTGCTCTCTCGGGCAGCCAAGAGAAATAGTTCCTTGGATCTGGAGAACTTTTAATATTGTACGGAGGAGGAGATATTGCTGGCAGACTGTGATGAGATGTAACGAGGACTTTCCTGGATCCAAAGGGATTTTAGACAGCTAGTGCCAAGAGCTTGTAGTACAGTGGACTAAGCACCGTTATTAAGAACTACTGCTTGCAATTACTGCAAGTTTGAATCTCACCAGGCTCAAGGTTGACTCAGCCTTCCATCCTTTCTAAGGTAGGTAAAATGAGGACCCAGATTGTGGGGGCAATAAGCTTTGTATAAATATACAAAAGTATGAAGGCTATTGCTTAACGCACTGTAAGCCACCCTGAGTCTCCGGAGAAGGGCGGCTTATAAATCAAATTAAAAAAATTTTTTAAAAAAGGCTGTCTGTCTGTTTTGGTGGCGTTTCTGAATGAAGGGCCATCATCACCCCGAAGAAGCTGGTTTATGACTCATAAGTGCTGTTGGAAGAGTCGACGGAAGCCATGGCTACAGAGAGCTTCACGGCTTGCCACCAAGTGACATTCAAGACTGGAAAAATCCCAATGACTGCAACCATCAGTGTCTCCTGCTCAGGGGGGGGTTGGACTAGATGACCTACAAGGTCCCTTCCAGCTCTATCCTGATTGATTGATTCAACCTAGAAATAAGGAGGAATTTTTCTGACGGAACAATCCACCCGTGGAACAGAAGTTGCCTTCGGAAGTTGTGGGAGCTTCATCCCTGGAAGCTTTCAAGAAGAGACTTGGACTGCCATCGGTCAGGAATGGTGTAGGGTCTCCTGCTTGGGCGAAAAGGGGGTTGGACTAGATGACCTACGAGGTCCCTTCCAACACTGTTTAATCAACTGCCTCCCAGAAGCAACGAACAGCACAGCTCTTCCAGAGGTTGGTGGGATAATAATACACAGATAGTCCTCGGCTTACCGCAGTTCATTTAGTGACCGTTTGAAGTTACAACGGCGCTGAAAAAAGGGACTTAGGACCGTTTTTCACACTTACGACTGTTGCAGCCTCCCCGCGGTCCCAGGATCAAAATTCAGACGCCTGGCAACGGACTTGTATATATGACGGTCACAGCGTCCCTGGTGTCACATGATCCCCTTCTGATGAGCCAAGTCAACAAGGAAGCTAGATTCACTTCACGACCGTGTTATTGACTGAACAAGCGCAGTGATTCACTTAACAACGGGGGCAGGAAAGGTTGGCCCATGGAGCCAAACTCCCCGAACCACAGTTTTCGCTTAGCACGAGAAATTTTGGACGTAAGTTGAGGACTGTCTGTAGCTTGATAAAGGCTTATCTTATACATTTAGATGGGGGACATGATGGCTTAGCGATTAAGACTCTGAGCTTGTTGATCGAAAGGTCGGCAGTTCAGCGGTTCGAATCCCTAGTGCCACGTAACGGGGTGAGCTCCCGTTTACTTGTCCCAGCTTCTGCCAACCTAGCAGTTCGAAAGCAGGTAAAAAATGCAAGTAGAAAAATAGGGACCACCTTTGGTGGGAAGAGAACAGCATTCCATGCGCCTTTGGTGTTTAGTCATGCCGGCCACATGACCACAGAGACGTCTTTGGCCAGCGCTGGCTCTTCGGCTTTGAAACGGAGATGAGCACCGCCCCCTAGAGTCGGGAACGACTAGCACAGTCGTTACCTTTTTATACATTCAGAAAATTGAATTGTTTATTGCGGTTCTGTAAACCAGGGGTCCCCCCAAACCGCCCCATCTGTGGACCAGCACCGGGCCACAGCATGCCAGAAACCGGGCCGAGTAAACAAGCAAAGCCCCATCCGTGGGATGCAGGCAGTCCACGAAACCACGCCCCCTCCGGTCCACAGAAAAACCTCTCTCCACGAAACCAGTCCCCGGTGCCCAACAGGTTGGTGGTAGTGGTGGGGGCACTCACTGCTTTAAGCCATCCAGGTGTCCTTTGGGATTTGCAACAGAGCTTCAATCCAACCAAAGAAAGCAATTTTTTGCCATTCGCGGAATAATAAAAGGCTTCCAGGTTTCAGTCTAACCCTCTCGGTCACGAATGCGTTACAGGGTCGACGGGCTCACCCACCCAGAGCAAAGAACCGGTGTCACGCCTTAATTCCCTAGGAGAACATACACACACCCTTTTAGCTAAAATTTTGGGGTTTTTTTCCTGCAAGAGCTGCTCTCCCTAGCTTTGCTTCAGACAGGAAACAGGTTTCGAACTTACAGCTTTGGACAGACGGAAGGCCTTCTCCGGGTGCCAGAAGAGCTTCGTTATTTCACACAAGAAGAAGCCGTCTCTGGGCGGGGGGGATCTCCATCACCACCACCACCTTCCCTCCCCATTGGGTTGAACCCCAAATCGGGTGAGATGCTTCCCCTGGGGAGGAAGACTTCGAGGCGCCCTCCCCAGAAGACTTCAAGAGGCCCTTCCCTTGCCTTCTTTGAGATCCCAATCAGAGGTGCAAAATTCCAACCGCGGAGACCCTTGGCCAGGGTTGGGGAATGGGGTGGGTGGGGGTCCTCTCCTCGTCTTGCAGGGGAGTGGGGGAAGAGAGAAAGGACGCCCACACCTCCAGTCTCCATCTCCAGGCCATCGGAAGCCGGGCTGAACCCCTCTGAGCCCACCCACCCCGGGGCCAGGTGCAACGAGAACGCGTCTCCTCCGCCTTTTTCCACCCAAAGCTTACCGCGATATTGGAGAGCTCCGGCTAAGCGAACGGTGACGCTTCCGACCAGGGGCTCGCCTGGGCTGTAGACCACCCGGCTGTCGCTCAAGCGGATCTCGAAGAGCTGGACCTTCCCCATCGCCGGGCCCAGACTTAAGAGGGAGGGGAAGTGGAGAGTGGAGGGGGGAGAGAGAAAAAGGCTTGGCTCAGCTGGGATGCTCCGAGCTCCGCTGCGTTTTTTTGGCTTTTCCTTATTTCGGGGGTGGCTGCGTTTTTACGCGCCGCGCGCTCTCTATCTTTCTCTCTCTGGCTCCTGCCCGACCTGAACTGCGGAATCCGCAAGCTTGGTTCCCTTCGCTCTACCTGCGGCCTCGGGGGGCGGGGCTTCGAGGGCACCGCCCCCTTCCAGGGGCCTCCCCTGTCCCCTCCCCTTTAACACCCCCCTTCCAGCCCCAAACCGCTTCGGGGGGTGGGGTGGAGGGCGGAATCAGCTGTGCCAACTGTCTCGCGCTTGGCTAAGCGAGAGGTGTGCGCGCTTGGAGCAAGGCAAGCCTCTCCCCAAGCGAATGCTTCGGATTCCAGCTCCCATCATCCCCGCTGTCGGGTCGAGAAGGGGGTTGATGAAGCTCCCGGTTTCGAGGCGAGGGATGGAGATCTACCGGGGGTGGGAGGGTAAACCCTGAAAAGTGTTTAAAAATGAAAAAAAAAAAAATGCCCTGGTGGTGCAGCAGACTAAAGCCCTGTTATTAACATCAGCTGCCTGCAATTACTGCAAGTTTGAATCTCACCAGGCTCAAGGTTGACTCAGCCTTCCATCCTTTCTAAGGTAGGTGAAATGAGGACCCGGATTGTGGGGGCAATAAGCTGACTTTGTATAAAATATACAAAAGGATGAAGGCTATTGCTTAATGCATTGTAAGCCGCCCTGAGTCTCCAGAGAAGGGCGCCATATAAATCATTTTTTTTTTTTTAAAAAAAAAAAGGGAAGGCTTTGCTCGACTTAGAAAGGCGAACCAAGGGGGGCCAACGCCTCCAGGTGGAGATTTCCAGGTGGAACATCGGAGCAACGGGGACCCATCATCCCCAGCCACGCTCAAGACAAACGCAGGGGGGAAAGGCTACTCAAGGGAGTAAATCAGAACGAGAAATGACACATTTGGTACCTTTCCCTGGTCCTGAGTGAAGCTTGATCGGTTGAACTCCTACCTGCTAGGGCAGCTAGTCCAACAGATAAGAGCAGGCTGTGCTTAAAAAGGAGAGGTACATTTTAGGGGGTGTCATGGCTCACCCCAAATCTATTTTTTTCTTCCAAATCAGGTCCTAGCTCAAATCTCCCAAGTTAATTTGGTCCTATTATTGTCTCTGGGACTGGTCCGCTTCACAGGGTTGTTGTGAGGCTGGAAAGGAGAAGCACGGTGTCTTGAAGAGAAAGAGGAAATACAAACTGAATGTAGTAATTACATGAAGAATAAAAAGCATTCCACCCATTAATTCGTTCACTTCATTAATTCGTGGACTCTGGGTGCCAATTATCCACAGGCTGCACCCACACAATGTCGTTTTATCCTGGGGGAGAGGGAGGCATTAATGTTGTGTGAATCCACCCCACAGTTATGGTTTATTGCCCTGTTCAGACCCAGAAAAATGGCTTAATCCGGGTTAAATCAGGTGAGGCATAGGTAGACCCAGCCTTAAAAGATTTTCTTATCTCTTGTTTCGTTCAGCACATTTATTCGCACCCATCATATGGTCTGGCAAACTGGCAAGCGGTGCCACTCGGAGACTGAATTTGCATTATAAAAACGAATATACAGAACGAGGGAAAGCCTCCCATTCGGAAGGTTGAGGGTTCAATCCTAGGTAGCTGCAGATATTTCTCTTCTAGGGCACAGAGAAAAAATAATAATAATATCTGCTGTGAACTCAGCATGGTGTGAGGAAGGGCATCCGGCCAGCAAATGCTCAGCTCCATCCAGAGTCTACCCCAAATTAAGAAATTACAGGGTCGTAAAAAAAGAGTATTCTATATGCAGATCATGGAGTTTTTATTCAGGCTGTGAAACGATAAAGAAGTCAGTTTGGAAGCCATCTTCAAGTGTCGTTTTTGGTTCTGGACCTGACAAACCTCTGAATCAAAAGAGGCGACGTGATTTGCACTGTTCTATTATAAGACAGCTCCTGAAGTTCAGATACTTTGGCCACCAAATGAGAAGAGAGGAGCTCTTGGAGAAAACCCTGAGCTTGGGAAAAGACGAAAGGCAGAAGGAGTAGCGGGTGGCAAAGGATGAGATGGTTAGATAGGGTCATCAACAGGGGTGGGCTTCGAAAATTTTAGTAAGGGGTTCTCTGCCTGGTTGCTGGGTGGGCGTGGCCTAGTCGGCCTCCTGCACCTCAGTGGGGGGGGGCATTTTTGCCCTCCCCGGGTTCCAGAGGCTTTCCTCGAGCCTCCGGGAGGGCAAAAACAGCCTCCCCAGTCTCCAGAGCCTTCCCGAACTTCCAATAGGCCCATTTTTCACCCTCCCTGAGCCTCCGTGTGCACCCTGCACTTATCTGCATCCAAAACAGGCTGTGGGGGGACACCTGGGAGGGGAGGGGAGGGGTGGGTGGGGCCAGCCAGGATTGGGATTTGGGGGTTCTCCGAACTGCACAGAACTTTAGCTAGAGGTTCTCCCGAACCCCCAGCAGCCCACCCCTAGTGGGTTTTATGCCCTCTCTGGGCTTTTGAATTTGAGCTTGCATTCTGATTGGTTGTCGGATTCCCATGGGGCCATGCAGGAGTAACTGTAGGTTGTATTTTTGAGCTTGGTTGACTCTTGCTGGGTGATGATGTAATGAAAGGGGCTTTAGGCAATTCCTACTGTGGCTCTGCTGGAAGGAGGTAGATCTTTGTTATGTAGAATAGACTGGCCCAGGCCTTAATGGCCCATTGACAAAGGTGGGGGGGGCGCTAAATTTCTGCCTCCCTTTTAGGGGAAATATTCTGCTGTTTTAATATTTCCTAAAATATTTCTAGGAGAGAGGTGGGTGCTAACTTCCGACAGTGCAGGGAAGTGATTAGGGAACCAAGATCTCCACTTTTGGCTCAGCAGAAGCCCTGACTCATTTTCCTGGAATCCGTTGGCGGTCAACAGGAGCGAAAACGTTGAACGGTTGAAATTCAGTCAAGACAGACTGTGTTTGTTTGCAGCAACGTGGGGGGAAAAAATAACTCATCTAGCTAAGGGAAGGGGTGAAAATCCCAACCAAAAGGCAGCAGGGGCTGCCTCTTAAGCCACACAGTTTGCCATCGGTAACTCGCCGTCATCTTCTAAAAGTTCTTTGAAGGACAGAATGAGTTGGAAAGTGATGATGATGATTATTTTGTAGCCCGCTCAGAAGGATCTGCGTGTAGGAAGGACAGTAAAGTAAAGGTAAAGGTTCCCCTCGCACATATGTGCTAGTTGTTCCTGACTCTAGGGGGCGGTGCTCCTCTCCGTTTCAAAGCCGAAGAGCCAGCGCTGTCCGAAGACATCTCCATGGTCATGTGGCCGGCATGACTCAACGCCAAAGGTGCACGGAACGCTGTTCCCTTCCCACCAAAGGTGGTCCCTATTTTTTTTCTATTTGCATTTTTTTACCTGCTTTCGAACTGCTAGGTTGGCAGAAGCTGGGACAAGTCACGGGAGCTCACCCCATTCTGCGGCACTAGGGACTCGAACCGCCGAACTGCCGACCTTTCGATCGACAAGCTCAGCGTCTTAGCCACTAAGCCACCACATCCCGGGAAAGACGATAGGCGATGTCATTTATTTTTATTTTTATTTTTTTGCCTTCCCCCTGAGATTTTTCACAGCTCTTCTGAGCGAAAGAAGTGAGGTGTTAATCTTTTGAAGAAATGTCAGGTTTCTCCTGGAGCTGAGAAGATGCTTTCGCAGTTTGCGAAGCTCCGATTCTAGGCTGTTTTCTTAATTCTTCTTCTCCCCCCCCCCCCACTTCTAGCATCCACCAGGAATACGGGAAAAGTATCATCCGTTTTCAGTTGGAAAGGGCACACGCTTGTAAATGAATATATATATATATATATGCCTCTCGCTATCTCGCCACCAAACCTTCAGTCCAAAGTCTAACATTACTTCAACTGCGGAAGCCACGATTAAGTAAAGGGGAATAACAGCTAATTTAATTGGCTGTTTGGAATCAAGGCTGGGGAAAACCTGTTCTCCTTATTTGAAAGCGAGGGTAGGAAGAGGGAGACAGATTAAAGCGTTGCAAATCACAGGGTTGAGGCCTTCTGGAAGACGAACATTGCTTGGCTCTGTTCTTTTTAAAATAGGTGTACCACTGGAAATGTTGGGTGTCAGAAAAGCTAGACAGCATCTGGTCGGAGAATGTAATCCTTGCTGCGTAAGTACTTGGGTAGTATTGGAAGATGATGTCTATTTGTTGGGAGATTTTGAGAAGAAGAAACAGGCCAAATAGAACAGAACAGAACAGCGCCTTGGTGGCGCAGCAGACTAAAGCACTGTTAAGTAACACCAGCTGCCTGCAATTACTGCAGGTTCAAATCTCACCAGGCTCAAGGTTGACTCAGCCTTCCATCCTTCCAAGGTAGGTAAAATGAGGACCCGGATTGTGGGGGCGATAAGCTGACTTTGTATAAAAAAGAACACCGCTTGGGGGTCCCCGAAAGCCCTACTAAGCAGGTATATACAAAAGTATGAAGGCTATTGCTTAACGCATTGTAAGTCGCCCTGAGTCTCCGGAGAAGGGCGGCATATAAATTGAACCAATAAATAAATAAATAAATAAATAAATAAATAAATAAATAAATAACAGAACAGAATAACAGAGTTGGAAGGGACCTTGGAGGTCTTCTAGTCCAACCTCCTGCACAAGCAGGAGATCCTATATCATCTGGGACAAATTGCTGCCCAATCTCTACTTAAAAATTCCCAATGTCGGATGTCTACGGAGATTCTCAGTCATCCAGGTCATGGTTATCCCAAAGGTGTTTTTTTTTTTTTTTCAAGAGCCAAACTGGACTTTCTGGTTTTTCTTTGAAGACCTTTCGCTTCTCATCCGAGAAGCTTCTTCAGCTCTGAGCTGAAGAAGCTTCTTAGAGAAGAAGCGAAACGTCTTCAAAAAAAAAACCAGAAAGTCCAGTTTGCCTCTTGGGGGAAAAAAAAAAAAACATATTTGGGACTTCCAGTGTTGGAGCATTCACAACTTCTGGAGGCCAGTTGTTCCACTGGTTAATTGTTCTCACTGTCAGGAAATTTCTCCTTAGTTCTAAGTTGCTTCTCTCCTTGATGAGTTTCCACCCATTGCTGCTTCTCCTGCCCTCAGGTGCTATGGAGAACAGCTTGACTCCCTCTTCTTTGGGGCAGCCCCTGAGATATTGGAACACTGCTATCATGTCTCCCCTAGTCTTTCTTTCCCTTCCATCCTTTTTTTCTTTCTTTTCTTTCTTTCTCTTTTCCTTCCTTCCTTTCTTTCTTTTCCTTCCTTCCTTTCTTTTCTTCCTTTTTTCTTTTTCTTTCTTTCTTTCCTTTCTTTTCCTTCCTTTCTTTTCCTTCCTTTCTTTCCTTTCTTTTTTTCTTTTCCTTCCTTCCTTTTTTCTTTCTTTTTTCCTTCCTTCCTTCCTTTCTTTTTCTTTCTTTTCCTTCCTTCCTTTTTTCTTTTCTTTTTCTTCTGGGGGGGGGGTAACTGCTGGAATAATTTTAATTTGGAAGGGTGAGAGGGAAGGATCTCCTCGTCAATGCTTTGGGTCATCCTGGAGGCCAGGAGTTCTGCCAGGACCTTGGAAACATCTCCAAAGTGAGGTGACCAGGTGGCATTATCAGTTTGGGGTGGGGGGAAGATGCTTCAAATGTCTCTCCTTGTTGGATAGAAATTTCATAATCTAAACCAGGGGTCTCCCGCCTTGGCAACTTTAAGACTTGTGGACTTCAACTCCCAGAATTCCACGAAGCAAAGCTGGCTGAGGAATTCTGGGAGTTGAAGTCCACAAGTCTTAAAGTTGCCAAGGTGGGAGACCCCTGATCTAAAGGAACCAGAAAGTTCACCAGGAGAAGACACAATTAGAAGATGTTCTCTGGACATGTCATCTCCCACAAGACCATGACCCAGGAGAATCAGGCCTGCATTGACTCATCGGAAGGACCTGTTCTTGACGTCAGATCAAAAGGATTGTAGTTCTCCAGGCATCAAGGCTGGAATTTCAGGATGCCTCTGAACACGATAAGCAAAGATTCCAAACTTTTTCAAGACTGGTGGATGCATTTGGACTTCCTAAAAAAGCTGTGGAGCTTAGGATGAAGAAATGATAAGAGTATGGGTTGTTTTTCAGATTCCTAGTGTACTTTAGGTGGTTAATTGACGTTATTCCATCCAAGAGCTGAAGCCAAGTCTGATCTTGGTTAGGTTTGATGCTCAAGACCAGCCAGCAATATTTCTTCTGCCTTTGCTGATCGTAAATGTTATTCTTCGCCCTAGAAGCAGCATTTTTGGCAGGTGCTTCATTTAAACTACAAATTACTCAACTCTCTGATCCGGTAACAATTTGTTCCTCCTGTCCAAATAAAACAAAAAACTCGTGCTTTTTTTTTTTAAAGTCCTACAGGGAAAGCCAGAAGGGGAATGCATGCGTAAGCCCAGGTTTTTCTTACGAAAAAAAGTCATCAAATACCATATGTGAGTAAGAAAACCGGTAAGGCGAGCAATGAATCAGCGGTTCATTATGAAACAGGTAAATATTTTTATGCCCATTTCACAGGTGGGAAGACAAAGCTGTCAAGCAGCTCGAGCCCTTTTCGGCCAATCCAGTCAGATGATTCAAGGCACCGAGAGCAGCATCGACAGGTGTCCAACCTGGTGATTTGCTCGTGGCATCGGATTCCCCAAAAAATTCACAAGTAATCCGCTGCCTCCTTGGTGACTCAGGAAGGAAGGTCTACTGGCTGTAGACCATCAAGGTGAAGATTCTGAAAGACGTTCAAGAGAAGCTGTTGGGTTCCTTCTATCAGTGCAGCTTTAAAAGCAACCAACTTGAGAAAAATAGTCCCAACACAGCCTCCAGGTTTTTGTAGTCTATTTAGGGACCACTCTCTTGATATTAGGAGAGTTGGTCATGTTCTCTATGAAGTCCATCATGGTCCAAACACTTGGGATTCCACACATCATTCTCGACGTACCGGACTGCGAACTCCTACTTGGCTCGGCTTCACAGCTGCCTTGAAAACTCCATACACCCAGTTTCAACCAAGAACCTATTCCGAATCTTCCCTGATGCCCAGAAATGAGATCCCCTGATTATTACCGTGTTTTCCCCCAAAATAAGACCCTGTCTTGCATTTTTTTTTTTTTGAACCCTGAAATAAGGACTTAGCCCAGAGATGGGTTTCAGCAGGTTCTGACCAGTTCTGGAGAACCACTAGTGGAAATGTTGAGTAGTTCAGAGAACCGGTAGTAAAAATTCTGACTGGCCCTGCCCCCATCTATTCTCTGCCTCCCGAGTCCCAGTTGACTGGGAGGAAATGGGGATTTTGCAGTATCCTTCCCCTGCCACGCCCACCAAGCCACGCCCACAGAACTGGTAGTAAAAAAAACTTGAAACCCACCACTGGTTGGCCTTATTGCCATGCACTCAAAAGCCCAATTGGGCTTATTATCAGGGGATGTCTTATTTTGGGGGAAACAGAGTATTATTATTTTTTATATAATTGCACATTAGTATCTTCAAAACGGTAATGTTAAGTTAGCTTGGCAAGATGCAGGGAGAACGCAAACCACACCTGTCTCCCTCTTGTGGCAAGAGAGAATAATTGCAGCTGCATTCAAGAGATGCCCAACGTTGAGATATTTAACAGATTTAACAGAGACGGGAAGGGACCTTGTAGGTCATCTAGTCCAACCCTCCACCCTACCCAAGCAGGAGACCTTACGCCATTTCTGACATTTAGTGCTCGCTCTCTCCCTCTCTCTCACACACAAACTTGTTACACAATCAACTTGAAGTTATGGCTGTTCCAACACTGGAGGTTTTGGGGCCTTTTTCAGGCTGTTTTCCGGGCCCTTTTCAGGCCATTTTCTGAGGCATTTTGCAAGCTGTTTTCAGGCAGTTTTTTGGGCTGTTTGCAGGCCAAAAACGGCCCAAGAAACTGTCTGAAAATGGCTTGGAAAATGGCCTGAAAACAGCCCAAAACCAGGGCATTTTTCAGGCTGTTTCCGGGCCTTTCTGGGTAGCCATTTTGGGCACAGCGTGGGGTTACATTTAGAATATAAGATGCAAATTTTCAGCCTCTTTTAGGATGGAAAAATGTGTGTCTTATACTCCGAAAAATACAGTATATATAGTTTGAAAGTTTGCCCTCTGTTTGCCCCACTCACTCAATTTCTAAAAAGTTCTAATTTGGGGAACCTCATTAGTTTGATCTTAACACACCAAAAGGTAGAATTTGGAAGTCAACAACACCACAGAACCCAAAGAGAATCTTTCTGAAGTTGCCAGACGTTTACTAACGGGGGCTGACGAGTTAGGAAGGGAGGGGGGAGGGTCGGTTGGCCGTGCATCATCATTGAGGGGGGGGCTCAAGAGTGGCCCTTTGCAGCCGTGTTTCATCCGTGTATTCTACAGTTCCGTCTCCCGTTTCGCCGAGTAGAGTCGTCCGCATAATGGCTTCCGTGACCGCGTAGGGATCGCAGTTTGCGGACGGACGGCGGTCTTCAAAGTAGCCGCAGCCGTCTTGCCCGACTTGACGAGGGATCCGGATGCTGGCGCCCCGGTTGGCCACTCCGGCTGAGAACTCTGTGATGCTGGAGGTCTCGTGCTGGCCGGTTAGCCTTCGGGTGTTGTCCTGGCCTCCTCGGGGATCGTACATCCGGATGTGGTACTGGTGCCGTTTGCTCAGTCTTTCAATGGCTGCTTCGATCGCCCTATGAAGGACAAGAAAGTACAATTGAAGAGCAAGCAAAGCTAGGGCGGTGGAGTTAAGCGTGTTAGCAGCCTAGAATCATTACATTCCCACAAACAGTCCATTCCTGAATTTTATTGACTTTTATCTGGCACCAATTTAATATTGACCGGTCTGGAAGTTGAGTCCTGATAACTGGACTAATTTTCTTCTTGGTTTGATAATAAACCCAGCTGCCACGATTCAACTTCCGGACGACTCTATCTGGATGACAGAGAATCTTCATCAATTTTATTTGATGGTTTTTTATGTAGGTTTGAATAAATCTTCTATGCTGCAATCTGATGGATTGGTCCTGGTTTTTTTTTTTTTTTTTTTTTTTTGCGCCTTTGATGGGAAGTGATGGCTCAATGATGGCTAGAAAGAAGCTAGGAGCTACGGTGAGGCGAGGGGAAAAGAGAAGGGCAGGCAGGGTGATTCCATAGTCAGGAAAATCATGATGGTGGCCATCACACGGCATGATCAAAGCTCCAGCTGTTTTTCATCTGGGAAGAAGAGCTTTGATTATGTCATTCTGAGCGGCTGCCATCTTGAGTTTCCTGCACATAACTGTTGTTTTGCAGCAGAGCTGGCGGCAGACTTGGACGATGAGGAGGTTGGGGAGGAACTTGGGCCAGTGCTGGAGTCTGGGGAAGGCTCTGATGCGTGCTCTGCATCGGATGCAGAGATAGAGCCAGGGCCGTCCGACATTTCCCAGCCGCCGGAGAGGCAGCTGCCTTTGGAGGCTGAGATGAGTAAGGAGGAAGAACAGCTGGGGCCTGCTTGGAACTCACTCCTGCCCCCACGTCTTTTTCCATTAAACCCAAATGAAAAGTTTCCGGTTTTATCTTTGCATTTCACTTTTGAGAATCTTCTGTATTAGGATGGGAATCCTACTCTGCCTTTTATTTTAAACCAGATGAAAGCAAACCACCTTGGAGGTTCGCGAACTGGGCCATTCTCGGCTTTAATTGCACTTCTAAGTTCAACTACTTACTTGATACCCCCTTTCTGCCTTGTTTCTATGGTGCTGACGTTAGTATGGCATCCAGCTCCATTCCAGTTGCCGGTCATCGGCTTAGGATCCAGGGTGGCCACGACACCAAAATCTTCACAGACCCGATGTAAAATGTATCTCGCCATCCACAGGTGGTCGCCCATTTCAACGCCTATACACGGCCCCACTTGAAATTCCCACTACAGGGACGCATGGAGAAAACTGGTATTAAAAAACATTTCCGTGGTGTTTTTGTTTTTTTTTTAATTTGATTTATATGCTGCCCTTCTCCGGAGACTCAGGGCGGATTACAATGCGTTAAGCAATAGCCTTCATCCTTTTTTGTATATTTATACAAAGTCAGCTTATTGCCCCCACAATCTGGGTCCTCAATTCACCTACCTTAGAAAGGATGGAAGGCTGAGTCAACCTTGAGCCTTGGCGAGATTCGAACCTGCAGTAATTGCAGGCAGCTGGTCTTAATAACCAGCTTAATAACAGGGTGCCTTAGACCACTGTACTACCAAGGCTCTTAAGATACTACCAAGGTGTATCTCTTAAGTAACCTTTCAATCAAAAAATCAGACCCGGGGAAAGCGACTAGCCGCAGGAAACCCACCCACAGTTAGCAGTTATCATACTAGAGGCTCTCTTCAATTAAAAAGGTAAAGATTTCCCTCGCACATCTGTGCTAGTCATTCTTGACTCTATTGGGTGGTGCTCATCTCCGTTTCAAAGCCGAAGAGCCAGCGCTGTCCGAAGACGTCTCCGTGGTCATGTGGCCGGCATGACTCAATGCCAAAGGCACATGGAACGCTGTTCCCTTCCCACCAAAGGTGGTCCCTATTTTTCTACTGGCATTTTTTACATGCTTTCAAACTGCTAGGTTGGCAGAAACTGGGACAAGGAACGGGAGCTCACCCCATTCTGTGGCACTAGGGATTCGAACCGCTGAACTGCTGACCTTTCGATCGACAAGCTCAGTGCCTTAGCCACTGAGCCACCATGTCCCCTTCAATTAGGTACAGTTAATTATCAACAGAAGAGAAGATTTGTAGCTCAGGGTTTAATAGTGGGGTCTTTGCTGATCTCTGAGCTTGGTTTTTTTCTTGCAGACATTTAATCACCCAACAAGGTAACATCATCAGTGCTAGTGAATGTGGCTTGCTCCCTGTTTATATACAGTAACTCCGAGCTTGGTGGTTTTCTTGCAGACGTTTCATGACCCAACTAGGTAACACCATCAATGTGCTATGTTGCAGCAAAGGATGTGCCAAAGGATATGCCGAATGGGCAGGGCGAGAGACGACAAAGCAGGCCCTCCCCTCAAATCTTTTTTTCAGGAATCAATATCGTCAAATACCTGAGATGGCATGACTTCAGCGTTGGTGCCACCAATCTCCACACCGGCATACATGCAAGCTTTGTAGTGTGCTTCCACGATATCACGTCCGTACACTTTGTTTGCACCAACCCCGCAGTAATAGGGCCCTGGGAGAAAAAGCAGGGTTGCATTTGTTAATAAACGCTCAACACACACCGGGGTCTGGCATGCTACATGTGAACTCTCTCTCCTGTTTATCTGCACAGAGATTTCCATTTTGGAATAGAATAGAATAACAGAGTTTGGAAGGGACCTTGGAGGTCTTCTAGTCCAACCCCCTGCTTAGGCAGGAAATCCTACACCACTTCAGACAAATGGTTGTCCAATCTCTTCTTAAAAACTTCCTGTGTTGGAGCATTCACAACTTCTGGAGGCAAGTCATTCCACTGATTTAATTGTTCTAACTGTCAGGAAGTTTCTCCTTAGTTCTAAGTTGCTTCTCTCCTTGATTAGTTTCCATCCATTGCTCCTTGTTCTGCCCTCAGGTGCTTTGGAGAATAGTTTTTAAATTTTAAATTTTAAATATGAACAGTTAGCGGTGTCCGCATCTTTCCGCAGCGTGGTTCGATTGTGCAGTGTTGGGGAGCTGGCTTATTTCAGAGTTTTGACTTCTTTTGCTGAGTTGGGTTGTCCGTGGTGACTAAGCAGCAAGCGGAAATGTATTTTTAGCTTTCCAAATTGACTACAAAGCATCGGCTCCTCCCTCAGGCTTTACAATGGCATGAGTTACTCAAGAAGGAAGGAAAAGAGAGGGAGAGGGAGAGAGAGGGGGGGTGGAATGGGAAGGAAGGGTAGGGTTAGGGTAGAGTAGAACAGAATAGAGAAGGGAGGGAGGGAAGAAGGAATGAAAGATTCAGAGGGAGAAGGAAAAGGAAAGAAGGAAAGAAAAAAAGAGAAGGAAGGAACGGAGGAAGGAAGGATTCAGAGGGAGGGAAGGAAGGAAGGATTCATAGGGAGGGAGGGAAGAAGGAAGAAAAGATCCAGAGGGAAGGAGGGAGGGAGGAAAGAAGGAAAGAAAGAAAGAAAGAAAAGAATAAAGAAAGATTGAAAGAAAGAAAGAAGGAAGGAAGAAAGAAAGAAAAAGAAAAAAGAAAAAAGGAAGGAAGGAAGAAAGGAAGGAAGAAGGAGGGAGGGGGAAGGAAGGAAGAAAAAAGAAAGAAAGAAAGAAAGAAAGAAAGAAAGAAAGAAAGAAAGAAAAAGAATGAATGAATTACAATTTGTTTAATTCCAAATGTTTTCTTTCTTCCTAGGGAAGGAATCCCTTGATTTAAACCTATTCCTGTCATTCCCTCACCAGCCCCCAACCTAGGTTCATTCTTCCCCCAGTATGTTGTCAACTCTAACCTGCACTGACTTCTTGTTTTCCCATTGCTAGCAATTTAAAGAAAACAAACAAGCCAGAACCAAAATATGCATAGGAGGGGGGGGAGGAGAAAAAAAATAAGAATCAGGAAGAAAAGATTGCACAACCAAACCAGTTCTTCCATGCCGCATTTTGTGTAATGCTGGGGACAAGCAATGTCCTTGGGGGATTTCGCCATGAGAATTTTTCCATTACTGTCTGGACTTTGGGCAGGGAGAGGGAAGGGGGAGAGGGAGGAAGAGAGGGAGAGAGAGAGAGGAAAGAAAGAAAAGACAGAAAGACAGATAGAAAGACAGGAAGGAAGAAAAAAGAAAAAGAAAGAAAGAAAGAGGGAGGGAGGAAGGAAGGAAGGAAGAAAAAAGAAAGAAAAAGAAAGAAAGAGGGAGGGAGGGAGGGAGGAAGAAAAAAAGACAGAAAGAAAGGGAGGAAGGAAGGAAAGAAGGAAGAGAGAAGAAAGAAAGAGGGAGGGAGAAAAAAAGAAAGAAAGAAAGGGAGGGAGGAAGATAAAAGGAAGAAAGAAAAAGAAAGAAACAGGGAGGGAGGGAGGAAGGAAGAAAAAAAAGAAAGAAAGAAAGATAAAGAAAGAAAGAAAGAACGAAAGAAAAGGAAGGGAGGGAGGGAGGGAGAGAGAGAGAGAGGAAAAAAAGAAAGAGAAAGAAAGAAAGGAAGGAAGGAAAGAAAGAAAGAAAGAAGAAAGGTCCATTAAACAATACACACAAATTAAACTTTGTTATGCTCCTGGGGGTGGAAGGCAGGTTAGCGAAGGGATGTGGCTGTGTTTTGTCTCTCTCTCTCTCTCTTTTGGCCTCCCGAGGCTTCTGCGTGTCCCGTTTTTAGCCTCCTCGGCCTCCAGAAGGCGGGTGGGAGCCAGCGGGTAGGTGGGGGTGATGTGGGCGGGATAGCCTCGTGGTCCTGCATGGGCCAGATGAATGGCTTTGGCGGGCCGTATGTGGCTCGCGGGCTGTAGTTTGAGGACCCCTGAATTAACTGAACGACTGCAGAGTGGCCAGAGAAGTCGTAAAACGGAGCAGAGCTCCCTTAACAAGGGTTCTCGCTTTGCAATGTTGGGAATCGGCTGAGGTCTTAAGTCAAGGACTGCCTGTATTAGAACGGGAACCCTGCTTTTTTTGGTCCAGACAGCCAGCTGTTCTCCTTGGCAACCTCTTACCTTGTGGGCCTGGAAATCCGTTTTCGGGCCAGCCATATGGACGTCCATCCATGCCCAGCAAGGTGTATTCCTGCTCCATACCAAACCACGGTTGACTGTCCTTTACCAATTCCATGACTTGCTTACAGGTGTACCGATAATTGGTCTCTGCAGGAAGGGGAGGAAACGGGAATGGGAGAATTTGAACCCGGGACCATCTGGAGAGGATCTCTCTCTCTTTTTTCTAATATTTTATTAGTTTTAAAAGTAAAACAATGGACATTGCTCAACGTCTCTGGTTTCGAACATTGGCGTCAAATTCAAGTTAATGTAATATATTCCTTCATCTATCTACAAATTTACAGATCTCCTATTTCATTATAGATCAAGTATATAGTATTTTACTTCCTAAACAGCTATACATATATTTAGTAAACCTATACCGTGTTTCCCTGAAAATAAGACCCTGTCTTATATTTTTTTTGAACCCCGAAATAAGCGCTCAGCCTTATTTTCGGGGAGGTCTTATTATTTTGGGGCGCGTGGAGCAAGACGGGGCTCCTCTTGCCATCTTACCATTCTTACCTGAAAAATCAAGTCATTTTCCGAGCTGTTTTTAGGCGACTTTTGGGACCAAAAAACAGCCTAAAAACAGTCCAAAAATGGACTGCAAAAAGCAACCCGTTTTTTCGCCGTTTTTCATGCAGTTTTGGGGCCATTTTCCAGGCCAAAATCGGCCCTGAAAACGGACCGAAAAACAGCCTGAAAAAATGGTTAAAAAACAGCCTAAAAACAGTCCAAAAATGGGCAAACAACAACCCGTTTTTTTGCCATTTTCAGGCAGTTTTGGGGCCATTTTCCGGGCCAAATTCGGCCCTGAAAACAGCCTGAAAAACAGCCCAAAAAACGGTAAAAAAACAGGCACCAGCCAGTTCTGGTTTGGGCACTCGGTGCCGAAAAGGTGCACCATCACTGCTATATAGGATCCGGTGTTCCAAACTGCAATAGTTTTTTTAAAATATATATATATAAATATTATTATTTTATTAAAAGCAAAGGATCACCCAAGTTCAGGGGCCTGAAAAAAAATCTCATCCAGGATGAGTTAAATTAAAATTAAATTTTTTTAAAAATTGTTAATAATTCAGTTCTTGACCACAGCTTGTGGCTTCTTGGCAAAAGAGATTGTCCGCAAAAGGACATGACTGATGGAAGAACATTCCCCGTTTTTTTTCCCACATCGTTGACGCGGTCCAATATTTATCCTTTGGTTTTTGGAAACCACCAGAAAGAGCCATGGAAGAGAATACTGGTAGCTCAGGGCTGAACTGTAGAGTCCTTGGTACTCTCTGAGCTAGTATATAAAAACAAGAGCAAAGCCACTCCTTTTAGCTCTGATGATGCTACCTAGTTGGGTAATGAAACGTCTGCAGGAAAACCACAAGCTCAGAGAGCACCAAGGACCCCACAGTCCTCCTCCTCCTCCCTGCAAACCCCTCCTCCTTCTAGCATTGATGATGTTCCCTAGTTGGGTAATGAAATGTCTGTAGGAAAACCACCAGGCTCAAAGAATACCAAGGATCACATATTTCAACCCTGAGTTACAAATATTCTTCTTTATTGCTCTCTGAGCTTGGTGGTTTTCCTGCAGATGTTTCATTACCCAACTAGGTAGCATCATCAGTGCTAGAAGGATGTGTGGTATGAGAAAAGGAGGAGGAGGAGGAGAACTGTGGGGTCCTGGGTGCTCTCTGAGCTTGGTGGCTTTCCTGCAGACGTTTCATGACCCAACTAGAGAACATCATCAGTGCTAGATTTTGTTCGATCGATTTAAGCAAAGCAGATATGCCAGCGGCCTGGGTGTTCTCCCTTGGGAGAGAAAAAGGGGATTTTAAAAAAGGAACATTGAAGAGAAAAATACTCACCCGCTGGTTTCCGGTTGTACTTCAGAACTTCACACATGACCAGCTTGTTAGGGTCCAAGCTAAACGGATCTCGGAACATCTTCACGGGGATTAAGAACATGTCGCTGTTGGACCCTTCGGATTGTCCTGTGCTAGAGCCATCGAAGTTCCATTCTGATAGCTCTGCAGGAGAGTTGAAGAATAGAAGAATAAGAGAGTTTGGGAGGGACCTTGGAGGTCTTCTAGTCTAACCCCCTGCTCAGGCAGGAAACCCTACTCCATTCCAGACAAATGGTTGTCCAATCTCTTCTTAAAAATCCTCCAGCGTTGAAGCACTCACCACTTCTGGAGGCAATGATTAATTATTCTAACTGTAGACAAAGGAATCTTTACTCATGAATGGACTTTGTAAGAAGCGCACCTACATTTTAACCCAAAAGCATCCCAAAGTGGTTGATCAACATTATCAGTTCAAATCCCAGAGGGCACAGCATTCTCACTTTAGAAGGAGATTTTCCCTGATTTTTTTTTAAAAAATAGCTTAACCGATATGGGGCTCTAGCGAAGAAGCCCATCTTATTCCATCTGATTCATCACCCAAATGATTACCTTTTGCCCGAAGGTAATCCTCAATTTATAACCATTCATTTAGCGACCGTTCAAAGTTAGAATGGCAACGGAAAAAGCGACTTATGGCCAATCCTCACACTTACGACAGTCGCAACTTCCCCATGGTGACTTGGGCACTTGGCAACTAAGTCCTTAATTTACAACAGTTTGTCTAAGGACCGTTCTAAGTTGCAACGGCAAGGGAAAAAGGGACTTATGACCGTTTCTCGCAATTATGACCGTTGCAGCTTCCCTTTGGTCCTGCGATCAGAATTCAAACTCTTGGCAACTGCTTCATACTTATGACGCTTGCAGTGTCCCAGGGTGTCACGTGATCTGCTTTTGTGACCTGAGTCGCTTAACCGGGTGACTAACTTCACAACGGCAGTGATTCACTTAACGACTGTGGCGAGAAAGGCCGTAAAATGGGGCAAAACTTGCTGAAGAATTGTCTCGCTTAGCGACATAAATTTGGGGGTCAATCGTGGTCGTAGGTTTGAGTGGTGCAGTGCGTATGGCGCAGGGTATGAGTGGTGCGGTGGCCTAGAGGAGGAGCTCTCGCCTCACAATCAGGTGAGTTCGATCCTAGGTAGCGGCAGATATTTCTCTCTCTGGGCACAATGAGAATGTATCTACTGGAAAAAAAAAAAAAAAAACCCAACTCCGCACTAGCAACAGGGAGGGCATCCGGCCATTAAAAAACATTCTGCTAGCTCCATTCAGTTGCCCAGACTCCACGCCGCAAGGGATTATGAGGTCATTAAAAGAAGATATATAATTGTGGTCGTAAATTGAGGACGGCCTGCGTTTGCCTGAAACAACTTACTAAAAAGGGTTTTGAGCGCTCGGGAAAGTTCCCGCCCCTCGGAGAACCCGAGATGTGCAATGGGGGATGAAGAGAGTAGTAGACCGTGTTCAACCTCACCTTCAACGCAATTTGGTTCCTGAGGTAAGGTTTTGGTTTTAGCGCGAAGGCCTTCCCCGCTTCCATCTATCCAAATGTACGTGGCCAAAGCCCTCTTCCCTTGGGGTAGCTTCATGTACTGGTCTTTGACCCCTTTGTTAAGCTTGGAACTGTGTGACACAGACATGGTGGCAACCTGGAAGAGAAAAGATAGATACATCCCTTCAAAGTCAGGTTCGGGGTAACGAGGATGTCAGAGTTCCGAGTAATTTTTCAAACAGCGTTGTTCTCTAATTTTTGCCCATACTAACAATAATGCATTTCTAATACCGTGTTTCCCTGAAAATAAGACCCTGTCTTATATTTTTTTCGAACCCCGAAATAAGCGTTTGGTCTTATTTTCAGGGAGGTCTTATTAGTTTGGGGTGCATGGAGCAAGATGGGGCTCCTCTTGCCGTCTTACCTGAATTCCAGCTCTGCATTTAAATATTTTCAGGGAGGTCTTATTTTCAGGGGGAGGCTTATTTTAACACATGCGCTCAAAAGCCCGATTGGGCTTATCTGGGGATGTCTTATTTTCGGGGAAACAGGGGTATAGTATCTTTGGAAGTATCTATGTATTTTATTTTTCCCATCCCATAGGAAAGCATGCCACCCCAGTTGCAAGTCATGTCTCTCCGAAATTAATAATCATCTACATCTCAGATATATTCATTCTTCCAACCATGTGATGCCTGGTAACACAACTCCCAATCTGGCAACCCAAAACCTCCTCTGTTTTTTAAAGAATCTTGTAGCAATTTCCAAACTTATTCTTGCTTTTTTCAGGGTTTCAAGTAACACACTCCTAAGCAAAGCAAACGCTGAGGCAGGCAATTTCTTTCCTCGAAGAATAGGTTTACTGGATATGTTCTATTGGCACGGGCTGGCGGAAAACCGACTCTGAATATTCCCGCGGTCTTCCATCTAAATAAAAGTGCAAGTTTATCGCTTTCTCAAAACAATTGATCATGGGGTCCAATCAGAATAATATCCAGTTGCTAGGTGACTCCAGTCCCCTCCTTCCGAGCATCCTGCAGGAATGTCCTTGGGTCCCACGAGGAAGTATCTACTCCAGTTTGACGCTCGACACAATCCCATAACACACATTAACTCAAGAGATGGTTTTGTCACTCTCAGGCTGGACAAGAATCCTATCCCACTGCCCAGCCTTATTTTCACAACAACCCAGTGAAGTAGGTCAGCCTGGGAAAGCTTTGGGACGACATTAAGCTTCAAATCTAATTTTTTTCAAAGTCTACCCCCGCTCTAGAAAATTAAAATGTCCTTTCTCAAGAAATGCCCGCTGCGGGAGTTTTACCAAAGTGACTAAATTGCTTCTTTAAAAATAGGAGTCTATTTTTAAAGGAGATAAGCATCGGCCCTCCCATTAAACCAATACTTTTGCACCAGTATAAAGGTAAAGGTAAAGATTCCCCTCGCACATACGTGCTAGTCGTTCCCGACTCTAGGGGGCGGTGCTCATTTCCGCTTCAAAGCCGAAGAGCCAGCGCTGTCCGAAGACGTCTCCGTGGTCATGTGGCCGGCATGACTCAACGCCAAAGGCGCACGGAACGCTGTTCCCTTCCCACCAAAGGTGGTCCCTGTTTTTCTACTTGCATTTTTTACGTGCTTTTGAATTTGCTAGGTTGGCAGAAGCCGGGACAAGTAACAGGAGCTCACCCCGTTAGGCGGCGCTAGGGATTCGAACCGCTGAACTGCCAACCTTTCGATTGACAAGTTCAGCGTCTTAGCCACAGAGTCACCGCATCCCTTATATGTCCCTTATGGTCCCTTGCACCAGTAAGGGACCATAAGGGGTTTATTTACCAATTGAATTGAGAGAATTTGTAGCTGGATCCAGAACAGAGTTCTTGAAGTAATGTAAGTCACTTGGAGTGACAGCGGTTATATAAATTTGTATAATAAATAATAAAGAAATGGCCCTTCAGTTCCTGTTGTGCCAGCCTTCCATGGTTCTAATTTAAGCTTATCTAAATCCCTTATCACATTTACAACAAACAGCTCTGGATATCAGACGGATCATTGGCAATGCTAAAGAAAATCTCCAAACAGAATATTCTGCTATCAAGGTCTCTTAAGGAAGAGTATTAACTTCAAGTATTACTCCAAACAAAGGGGAGGGGTGGGTGGGTGGGGCGGGGCAGGGGGCCAAAATCCTGGCTTTAGAAGGGTTACCCCCTTCTCCACCCTACTTAAATTTGATTAAATTCATTTAAGAAGAGATTAGGCAGAAAAGATGTGCCTGAAGGATTGCAGAAGCAGCCTTTTGATACTGTCCTTGGGAAAGAAATGGGGAAGAAAAAATCCATATCAGTGGCTGTGTATCTGTGTTGTGTGTGAGAGGCGGGGGGGAGGGAGAGAGAGAAAAAGGAAGGAAGGAAGGAAAAAAGGAGAGTCAGAGAGAGAAAGAGAAAGGGGGGAGACAGAGAGAAATATAGGGGAGACAGAGAGGCAGAAAGATGGATGGATGGATGGATGGATAGAAGGAAGGAAGGAAGGAAGGAAGGAAGGAAGGAAAAAAGGAGAGAGCCAGAGAGAGGAAGAGAGAGAGGGAGAGAAAGAGAAAGGAAGATATAGGAGAGAAAGAGAGGCAGAAAGATGAAAGGAAGGAAGGAAAGAAGGAAAGAAGGAAGGAAAAAGAAAGAAGGAAAGAAAGAAGGAGAGAGCCAGAGAGAGAAAGAGGGGAAGAGAGAGAGGGAGAAAGAGAGATATAGGGGAGACAGAGAGGCAGAAAGATGGAAGGAAGGAAAGAGAAGAAGAGAAAAAAGACACACACAAAGAGAGAGAAGGAGAGAGAGAAATTTGTCAGCTTTGCATCAGAATGGAAATTTCATTCTGGGTGGAGAGGTTTACAGTAAATTTAATCTCCAAAGCCTCCAGTTGTTCAAAGCCGAACAATATTTGAAAAGGAAATCCCACCCAGATAAAATCATGACTGATTTGGTTAAGCATGTTGTACAAACCCAGGTGTTTAAACAGAGGAGATACGCATCAAGTACGGCTAACCAGGCCAACATTTGCTGCTTCGGATTCCTGGCGATGCGGTTTGTGATTCAGCCGAGCACCAGGAAATGCTCGGCGATCACCAAACGACACCAGGAAGTGGAAAAACAAACTGTGTTATCTGAAGTCCAACCGAAGAAGACAGCTGTAAAGTTGAAGGCAAAAGACTGTACCAAGGAAAGTCAGAATCAATAGAAATAAAAGCCCCGGCCAAATCAGTCAAGCTTGAAGCTCCTACAGAATGAAGCATCAAGTTGGTAATGCTGGAAAAAATATCCTTTTTTTAAAAAAAAAAAAATAAGGAGAGGAACGAGGAGAGAAAGAAGAAAGATAAGAACTGTTTAGCATATGTAAAAATCTATCTGACTATTCACCTCTATCAGTCCCTGGAGGGAATAAGATACAGATTAGGTAAAAGTTCCCCTCGCACATCTGTGCTAGTCGTTCCCGACTCTAGGGGGCGGTGCTCATCTCCGTTTCAAAGCCGAAGAGCCAGCGCTGTCCGAAGACATTTCCATGGTCATGTGGCCGGCATGACTCAATGCCAAAGGCGCACAGAACGCTGTTCCCTTCCCACCAAAGGTGGCCCCTATTTTTCTACTTGCAGTTTTTTAACGTGCTTTTGAACTGCTAGGTTGGCAGAAGCTGGGACAAGTAACAGGAACTCACGGCACTAGGGATTCGAACCGCCGAACTGCTGACCTTTCGATCGACAAGCTCAACATCTTATCCATTGAGCCACTGCGTCCCTTTCAGATACAGGTTAGGAACGGTATTAATAAAGGAATATATTTGTAGCTCGGGGTTGAAATGAGGGGTGGCTCTCTTGAGCTCGGTTGTTTTCTTACAGACGTTTCATTACCTGACCAGGTAACATCATCAGTGCTAATGCCAGGAACAATACTGTTCAATTTAGCAGAGGCGCAGTGTTAAAATAGGCTTTTGTTGCAGGTGAAACATAGTCCCTTAGCTCCATTTTCTTACTTTTCTGCAAAGCAGGCTTGTAACTGTTCACTCAAGCATGGGAACGGGGGCTACGAATCCTTTTGCAAGCTACTCTTATCAGCAAAACAGCCAATGTTGGTTTGTTGAGCCGCCTTCCAGGTGCATCTCGAGAGAAGTGGTGTCAACAGATCCCTTCCCGCCAACCTATTAGGATCTAAGGCATTTCCCATCACTAAAGGCCAGGGCATCCCCTAAATGTTTTCCCATCAGTGGCCTAAGTTAACCTCCTAACAAATCAAGCCAACCGGCCTTTTGAGGATTAAAAATCATAAGATTGTTGGGTTTTAAACTCTTCTTCTTTTGATTAAGTGGGGTTCTGCTCTGAATCCTTCAGCAGATTCCCTACAGAGCTTAGAACAAGATTATTTATAGGAAGATGTTTAATGGAATAACAACTACCCAGTTTCCCCCAAAATAAGACATCCCCTGATAATAAGCCCAATCGGGGCTTTTGAGTGCATGGCAATAAGGCCAAGCACTTATTTCAGGGTACAAAAAAAATGTAAGACAGGGTCTTATTTTCGGGGAAACATGGTAGACATTGCAATTTATTTATTTTTTTTTTTGTTTTGGAGCAGGGAAAGATGGACAGCGAATGCATTTGTTGAGGCTTTAGGACGACAAGATTCAGAGGGGGGCAGCCGCTCTTAAGAGACTGTGGAAAGTTGACATCATAGGAAGGGTGCTAGTCTTGGAGGGGCGAGGCGGGGGGGGCTACCCCAGCTTGCTAAAATTTCCACTGCAATCTTTTAGCGCCCAGCTCAGAGTTGCATCATTCAGCCTGATGCTTGAGTTCCCCGTTTATGCCAGCAGTTGAGAGAGAAGGAGGGAGAAAGAAAGAGGCAGAGGGGGAGAGAGGAAGGGGGGGAAGAGAAGGGGGAAGGAGGAATGGAGAGGGAAAGAGAGAGAGAGGGACTTATAGTAACAGTAACAGAGTTGGAAGGGACCTTGGAGGTCATATAGTCCAACCCCCTGCTCACGCAGGAGACCTGTACTAGGGATTCGAACCATCGAACTGCCGACAAGCTCAGTGTCTTAGCCACTGAGGGGAAAAAGGGAGGGAGAGAGAGAGAGGCAGAGGGAGATAGAGGGGGGGAGAAAGAGAGAGAAAGGGGGGAGGGAGGGAGAGGGAGAGAAAGAGGGGAGGGGGAGGGAAGAGAGAGAGAGGGAAGGAGGAAAGGAGAGAAAGAGAGGGAGAGAGAGAAAGGGGGGAGAGACGGGGAAGAAGAGAGGGAGAGAAAGAGAGGGAAAGAGAAAGGGAGAGAGAGAGAGAAGATCTGGAGATACAGTTCTGAACAGATCAAAGGAGATATTACTATTAACTTTTCTGGGAAGCAGGAAGGACAAGAGCATCTCATAGGATCGCTCCTTGCCTCCTCCCCCCCCCCCCCTCAGAAGGCAACGTGATGCCCTCCAAACGCTAAGGACGAAAATGCTCCGGCTGTTTCTCCAGGTGATTTTAAGTTCTGTCCCTTTTGCAGACCCTTGGAAAACCAGACTTATCCAAGCCGAAACGTTGCTCCCTCCCTCCCTGCTCCGGTGGGCCCGGGTCTCCCTTGGAAGAGCTGGCCCCCAACAGAGGCGGCCCGAGGGGCTCTTAGGATCGAGTTGGCTAAGGCTGGACAGCAGACAAGTTCCGGGCATCCGGAGCCACGTGGAGCAGCCGCGCGTATTTGCGCAAGGCTCTGGCTGGATAGAGACCCTCGCCAAGCAGAAACCTGGGCAGGAGGGGACCCTCCACAACCCACCCCAACCTACCCCTTCCCTGTTCTTCTTAAACTGACAATCGGCTGGTTTTTTAAGCGGTGGGTGGGGGGGAGAAACTGCCCTCCCAATGGGACGCAAATTTGGAGAGGTGGGCTCTGCCAGGAGGAAAAGTACAGTAGGGAAGCGCGCGATCCTCTTTCCAAGGGCTTCATTGCGCAGAGTTTTCTCCCCCAGCGCTTTGCTAAATTATGGGGATGGGGGAATTGGGGAGGGTGAAGGCGCGCATCCGCCCAGGGCTCCTTTCCGCTCCAGGATCGAGCACCAAGATCCGCGCGTCCCGGCGCGATGCGCTTACCTGTTTGGCAAGGGGCACCTTGGCTGTTCCTGCGGTGCGATCTCGGGGCACAGCTCTGGAGCAGCGGCCGGCTCCCGGCACCGGCTGCCTCTCTTATAGGGCGGGCTGGCTTCCCGCCTACCCAGAGCACTCGGAGGAGGAGGAAGAGGAGGAGGAGGAGGAGCGTGGAGGAGGGCAGGCGGAGCCGTCGGTTGGGTTAGAGTCAGACCCGCCTGAACGAGAAGGCGAAGGGGAAATCCCTGCTCAGAATCCCCTCGGGCGACCTCAAGTCAGAGAGTCTTTGAGGAAGGGAAAAGGCGCTCTAGACATGCCCAGAGGCACTCGTTACGACGCCCTTGAGGCCCGCGTAGAAAAACGAAAGCGACAGAGTCCTGGAGACAACAGAGCCGGACTGCCTTTCCCCTGGACTCCCTTCCTTTACAAGGGGAAGTCAACTTCCTAGTCCTCAAGACCAGGGTCAACAGGGAAACTGAGGCCACCCAAGGCGGATTAGAGACTTTGGTTCTGGAGGAAAGCCACAATAAACACACACACACACACACACACACACACCATTTTCTGCCAGGAACCTATTTCCAGATCTTGCTACCTGTGTACGAAGAAGTGCATTGGCTGTGATGACTGGGGGTGATGGGAGATGCCGTCTCACCTGCCTTGGCTGTGGCCAAGAACACCTTGGGTGCTGATAAGGCACCCGACAGCCAAGATCTCAGGTTTGGGGGGGTGTGGGCGTGTGACTGAACCTTTTGGCTGACAGCTACAGCCGTAGCTGGCGGTTGCTATGGCCTCAGAGATGGGGACAGCCGAGTGGCTCAGCCCGTTTGTTTGATTTACCAAATGGCACCAGGCACGGTGAATCCAGTCCTGCCAACTTCAAGATTAGACTCTGGCAATGCAATTGAGGGGCCGTTGCCACTAAGGGGGCACCTGGAAACAATGTTTTTATCCAAACTGAACGGGTGCAGTTGCAACCAGGAACTATCAAGCCACTGGTATATAAAAAAAAGAAGAGCAAACTCTATTCCCTTCTAGCACTGATGGCATAACCTAGTTGGGTCATGAAATGTCTTCAAGAAAACCACCAAGGTCAGAGAGCACCTAGGACCTAACACTCTTCCTCTTCCTCATGTTCCTGTTCCTCTTCTTCCTCCATCCCACAAACCCCACTCCCTTCTAGCCCTGATGGCGTAACCTAGTTGGGTCATGAAATGTCTGCAAGAAAACAATCGAGCTTGAGAGCACCATGGATCCCACAGTCCTCCTCCACTACCACCACCACCTCCTCCTTCTCCTCCTACCCCCATCCTCTCCACAAATCCCATTCCCTTCTAGCATTGATGATGTTCCCTAGTTGGGTCACGAAACGTTTGCAAGCAAACCACAGTCTTCCTCCTCCCCCTCCTTCTGCTTCTCCTTCTCTTCCACTCTGCAGACACCATCCCTTCTACGACTGATGATGTTCCCTAGTTGGGTCATGAAACGTCTCTGAAATAACCAAGAGAGCATCAAGGACCCCACAGTTCCACTTTCAGCTACAAATATTCTCTTCCATCAGTAACTATCCCTTAACCACAAAGTTCAGTCAAGTGCCTCAACTCAACTGGCACTTAAAATACTTTTTAAGGCATCTTTCTTTCATGTTCCCTTTCAATCACCCCATCCTTCCTCACCCAACCTCACCCACGAACCGACTCACGTTTGTTCACAATGTCCGAAATCTGAAAAGAAAAGAAAAAAAGTTCCTTGCCAACAAAGGGGCAGTTGTTTCAGACAACCAGGGTTTTCTAGTCAGCTTCCCTCATGGTGGGTTGGGTGGTGTTAGGATGGGTGTCTGGTCAACTTGTGGCTCAGAGGAAGAGCAGAGAGCAAGGAAAAAGGGGACCGATGATGACGTCATAAATGCTTAGATTCCGAAGGAATTGTTAAACGAAACAATGGCTGGACGCGGTAGGTGGCTTGCCTTCACTAGAAGTAAGCGCTTCATCAGTTGTCTTTTAAGTCCATCTGAACAATCGAGGTCCCGAAAAGATGATCTGAGTCCTGTTTGAGCCTCATTGATCAAACTTTCGTTCAACGGTGAGAACAATTAAAAAGCAGAAGGACTTCCCTCCAGAGGTTTTGGGAACTCGTGGAGGTTTTAAAGAGGAGATTTTACCTGCTTTCGAACTGCTAGGTTGGCAGAAGCTGGGACAAGTCACGGGGGCTCACCCCGTTGCGCAGCACCAGGGATTCGAACCGCTGAACTGCCAACCTTTCGATCGACAAGCTCAGCGTCTTAGCCACTGAGCACCACGTCCCTTAGAATGCAGTATTGCAGGCTAATTCTGCCAACTGCCAGCAGTTCGATCCTAACCGGCTCGAGGTTAACTCAGCCTTTCCATCCTTCCGAGGTCGGTAAAATGAAGTCCCGGATATGCTGACTCTGTAAACCGCTTAGAGAGGGGCTGTAAAACACTGTGAAGCGGTATATAAGTCTAAGTGCTATGCTCTCCTTCAAGCAGGATAATGTAAACCTGAGCAGCCCTATTAACCTAGGTTAGCTTTCTCTGTGGCGTTATCTGCTGGGCTTGGTTCATGTGGCCTCCAACATATTGCACACCTCTATCCAAGGCCAGTAAGTCAGTAATCGGACGTGTGGTGTGAATGCCTTCACTGAGCTTTTGTGATTGTGTGTGTGTGTTTCCTCCACTCCTTCTGAGTTGCCAGGGTATAGAAGTTATCAGCGTATCAAGAACACGGAGTTCAGAAAATTATTGAACAATACTGAAAGAACAAATCTACTCTCGTGGACAGCTGATAAAACGCATTCGTTGATAACATTTCCACTGACATTTCTGACTCCTGAAAAGGACTTTCTAAAATATTCTCAACGTCCTTGAATTTTTGAGCTGTTTTTGAATCGAATCCTGACTCCTCCTCCCCCTTTCACACCAATTTGCACCTTTCATATTGATTTGGATTTCTGGATTTCTTTGCTATCCGAATTCTTACTGTACCTTCTAAGAATTTTACTTCGCAGAATGATGAGATTCCCCATCAAGAGGAGAATGTAATTAAGAAAGTATTAGAATGCGCAGAAGTGGATAGATTAACGCTTGCTATTAAGGATAAAAACGAAACTGAATATTTTTTGATATGGGATGTATTTTATCAATGGCTAGACAATGGTGGCTCAGCGGTTTTAATCCCTAGTGCCGCGGAACGGGGCGAGCTCCCATTACTTGTCCCAGCTTCTGCGAACCTAGCAGTTCGAAAGCACATAAAAAATGCAAGTAGAAAGAATAGGGACCACCTTTGGTGGGAAGGGAACAGCGTTCCATGAGCCTTTGGCGTTGAGTCATGCCAGCCACATGACCACGGAGACGTCTTCGGACAGCGCTGGCTCTTCAACTTTGAAACAGAGATGAGCGCTGCCCCCTAGAGTCGGGAATGACGAGCACATACGTGCAAGGGGAATCTTTACCTTTACCTTAGACAATAGAAGCAGAAGTTAGAAAGGAGGAGACATAAAAAGAGGAAATGCTAATGTGGAGAGTTGTTAAAGAAGATGATGTTAAGTATGATTGTCATATATTATCAACATTATGGTGATGAATACTACAACAAATATGTGGATTATGACTGTTTAAAAATAACCGTACCCAGATCACACACAGTTTTGATGGAAGTCGAATGTTGTATAAATAAATTAAATAAATAAAACATGAGAAAAAGAAGTTTTTTTTCCTTCCCTCAGGCAGAGATCTTCTGAAGGGTAAGGAGGAGAAATGTGGTTCCGCCTTCACCCTGTACCTCTTGGGGGCAGGTACGACTAATATTGAAAGCCTGGGTTGGAGGGGGTCACAACCAAGGATACACCAAGAAACAGCGGAGCCCGAAGCAAAGTAAACGCCATTCTCCGATATTGGCAAAAGTTCAGTCAGATTACATCTCCCGAGAGCGGTGATGTTTTTGCAACAGGCCCAAATATAGGCATGACCTTTGAGGAGAAAGGGTGTCAGGACTAGGTGAGGGGTATCCAAAGAGCTGCTACTTAGTAACAGGATAACGCAGCTGGAAGGGATCTGGGAGGTCTTCTAGTCCAACCCTCTGCCCGAGCAGAGACCCTATACAAGGGATGGCTAACCTTTCTGCCGTCGTGTGCCAAAAGTGGGCGGAGCGCAGAGGAGTTGCACGCGTGGCCACACCCATAATTCAATGCCCCCCATTCCTGAGTCAGTAAAACACGCGAGTAGTCCCAAAAACCTCTTTTGTTACATCAGCTGTGAATTCTGTTCATTCACAGATGAGTCCCAAGTAGTTGTAAAGAGTCCTTCGGGATAAGGCTAATAATCACCCACCTTGATCTCCCTTGACACGCTGCCAAAGACCTCATTGGCAAAGCCACACGGAGTCCAGAACCAAACAGAGCTTCAGACTTTAAACTGCACAGAATTAACAAGGTTGCTTCCTGCAAAGGGTCCATGAGCCTTTGCTCCTCTTTTAAGTCTTATGGGAGGGGCCAATCATCTCCAAGCCCTACTCCAGAGTCGTCCCTTTTGTTTTAACTGTTCTTGCCTTCTGGCAGCTCTGCGCATGCGTGCACCGGGAACAGGCTCCCCCTGTTCCTCTGCTTCGCTGAGGTGCGACTCTGGAGCAGTGGTGAAATCCAAATTTTTTTTACTACCGGTTCTGTGGGCATGGCTTGGTGGGCGTGGTATGGCTTGGTGGGCGTGGCAGGGGAAGGATACTGCAAAATCTCCATTTTCACCCCGCTCCTGGGGGAAGGATATTGCAAAATCCCCATTCCCTCGCCACTCCTGGGGGAAGGATATTGCAAAATCTCGATTCCCACCCCACTCTGGGGCCAGCCAGAGGTGGCATTTGCCGGTTCTCCAAACTACTCAAAATTTCCGCTACCCGTTCTCCAGAACCTGTCAGAACCTGCTGGATTTCACCCCTGCTCTGGAGGCTCCGGAGGCAGCACGTACCTCCCAGATGGCCCTTTCTCTGCCTCTGACGCAGAGCCCTCGTCCGAGCCTTCCCCAGACTCCAGGACCAGCCCATGTTCCTCCCCAGCCTCCTCACTGTCCGACTCTGCTGCCAGCTCCACAAGCTGCTAGCGGACCACAACAGGTTCTCCGCGAACAGAAGGAAGAAAGATAGGTGCCTTCAGGCTAAGAAAGACCCTTGGCCCAGGAAGTCCAAGAAGATCAAGACTAACCCGCAGACTGGTTTCAGCATCTCTGAAATGTAGCCTGAGGTGTTTTGCAACCTGACGCTGGAAACCGAACCAAGCATTTCGGTGGAATGACTGTCCTTGCCTTAAGCTCAGCTCTCAGGATGGGTTTGAATTAGCAGAAGATGTTGCTTTAAGTCAAAACTTTAAGCCATCTCTGTTCAGTCTTTTTCATCATGGCTGTTTGTTTATGATTTCAGGGCGGGGAGATTTGCAACCCCAGCTGAGTAGAACATAGCCTCAGGGCACAACCAACCCTCTTTGTCGAAAAAATTACAGCTTTTTTTTCCCCTGGAAAGGTGAAATGAGTCTTACCTTTCCTTAGCTA
>JAKOOJ010000034.1:4966862-5146862 GCA_022577455.1 Arizona elegans | reverse complement strand
GGGTATGTTGAGTTTAATGGAAAGAAGGACTAGGGGAGATGGTAGCAGTCTTCCAATATCTCAGGGGCTGCCCCAAAGAAGAGGGAGTCAAGCTATTCTCCAAAGTGCCTGAGGGCAGGACAAGAAGCAATGGGTGTAAACTATTCAAGGAGAGAAGAAATTTGGAACTAAGGAGGAATTTCCTAACAGAACAATTAACAATTAACTTGCCTTCAGAAGTTGTAAATGCTCCATCACTGGAGGTTTTTAAGAAGAGACTGAGCAGCTAATTGGTATAGGTTCTCCTGCTTGAATGGGGTTGGACTAGAAGACCTCCAAGGTCCCTTCCAACTCTGTTATTATATGTGCTAGTCATTCTTGACTCTATTGGGTGGTGCTTATCTCCGATTCAAAGCCGAAGAGCCAGCGCTGTCCGAAGACGTCTCCGTGGTCATGTGGCCGGCATGACTCAATGCCAAAGGCGCACGGAACGCTGTTCCCTTCCCACCAAAGGTGGTCCTTATTTTTCTACTGGCATTTTTTTACGTGCTTTCGAACTGCTAGGTTGGCAGAAGCTGGGACAAGTCACGGGAGCTCACCCCGTTATGTGGCACTAGGGATTCGAACTGCTGAACTGCCGACCTTTCAATTGACAAGCTCAGCGTCTTAGCCACTGAGCCACCGTGTCCCCTTTCTTTATATATACATAAGACACACATCCGGAATTGCTTGTCGCCCCTTGGGCGTCACCATGGAAACAGTTACCAATTAACCACAAAGAGAGACATGATCAGCAAATCCCAGCTTGGGCAGAGAGAGAGAAAAGGATACCCAGGAAATCAGAAAGCAAAGCGGTTGCATTCAGCAAACACAGCCCTGCCCTCAATCCTTTTACGAACATTCGCCTCCGTGGTTCGCCTCTTGCAAATTTAAAGCCGATGTCATCGCCCAGACAACTGGTTCCTTTTGCGGGCATGAGGCGAGGCGGGGATAAGAACAGGCAGAGGTGGCATATGCCACCGGAGAAATTAGCAAAAATGTTCAAAGATAAATCAGCTAAATGCTAGAAATGTCATCAAACACCAGGATCTTATTACCATATGTGGTGGACTTGTCCCGAAGCAAAAATTATTGGTACAAGATTAAAATCTGGCTGGAAGAAATGATACAGCAACGTACTGAATTTAAACCAGAGTTGTTCCTACTGGGTATCTTTCCAGAAAAAAATTAGTAAGGAAAATGCATATTTGATTATAAACGTAATAACAGCTGCAAGAATTGTGTATGCTTAAAATCGGAAATTAGAGAAAATACCTTTGGAAGAAGAAATATAAAAAAAAAAAAATTAGACTGTGCAGAAATGAATAGATTAACTTTGATGATTAAAGATAAGGAGGAATCGGAATATTTTAAAACATGGCACTATTTTTATAGTTGGTTGGAAAACAGCTACAAATGACTGATACTATAATTATGTATAAATGATGATTATAATATTGATTTAGAAATGAAACGTTAGAATGGTTTGGATGAATATGAAGATAGAAGAAACTTATGGAAGATCGAAAAGAAGCCTAGAAGATAACACCGAGGCATTACAGGGAAGGGAGGATTGATGTATTAAATGTTTGTCTGTCTTAAAAAAAAAAAAAAAATTCTATTAAAAAAAAAAAAGAACAGGCAGAGGCAAACATAAGATAAATCTGAGGTTTCTAACCTGGAGCAATTTTAAAAGCCAAAATCATAGGAAGAACGGGTGCAGGAACTGGGTATGTCTAGTCTAGTGAAAAGAAGGACTGGGGATGACGTGATAGCAGTCTTCCAATATCTGGGGGGCTGCCCCAAAGAAGAGGGGGGGGTCAAATTATTCTCCAAACTAGCAGAAAGGGAACATCAACAATGCTAGAAGGGAATGGGATTCGTGGAGAGGAGGAGGAAGTGTGGAAGGGATGGCCACTCTCGAATTGGCCTTTTTAGTCACACCAGTTGATGTTTTAGGACCTCTTTCCAGAGCACGAGACCATCGTCTCTTGAGACTGAAGGATGCCAATGAAATACAGGGCAGTTGAGAAATTAAGAAATTGCGAAGAGGCACATGAGGCGGAAGACGAAGGAATAGGCCCACCTAAAGTGCGACCTTGTGGTCTTTTTGTGTGTGTGTTATTACACACAAAAGTACGAATGCCCGGTGGGTAAGACTGGGAATCCATCGCACTGTCTTTACTCTGCTGTTTCTGAGCTAGGAAATATTTCTCCCTCCGGGCGTTTCTCCATTCCGTCCTTCCTTGTACTCGTTCTTGCGTCACTGAAACCGAGCAAACAAGTCATGCCGTATCTCCTCCTTGCCTCCACGCTCTCGCTGACCAAAACTTTGAGGTGGGGGGGGAGACCCTTTGATCCCAGCTTTTATGTGTGTGTGTTGTTGCAGCAAGAAATGAAAGTTTTAGGGTTTGATTGTGTTGTTTTGACTTGGAGAGAGAGAGAAAAAACAACAGGTTTGGTTTTCTGGAACCAGATAACCTTTCGCCCCTAGTTAAATCCACTTTTTTTTTTTTTTTTTTGCTTTTCTTTTCTTCTTTTTAAGGGGTGGGGAAGTGTCTGTTTGTGCTGACGGCATTTCCTCTCCCTTCTCTCTCTTGAAAAAGTCACAACCAAGCATGAGCTTATTTTTTTCCCCCTCCGCCTTCACACCACCACCACCACCCCTTGCAAAACTGGATGGACTAATCAACCACGTCAGCAGCAGCCCCTTGGCTGATGTTTTACAACTTAAAAAAGTTAGGCTAACTGGAAAAACAGCGTGAAGCAGAATACACGCAGTTACAAAGCACGAAGAGGAAGGCAGGCAGAGTAAAATGTCTTTTGAGCTGTGTTCGAATCCTAGTCGATTCAGAGAGAAGTCTCCAAGACAGTTTTCTTAACTTCTTTCTCTCTCTTATCTATCTATCTATCTATCTATCTATCTATCTATCTATCTATCCATCCATCCATTTATCTATCTATCTATCTATCTATCATCTATCTATCTATCTATCTATCTATCTATCTATCTATCTATCATCTTCCATTGTATGTTTGTCTGTCTGTCTGTCTGTCTATCCATCCATCCATCCATCTATCCATCCATTCATCCATCTATCAATTTAGCTAGCTAGCTAGCCATCCATCCATCCATCCATCCATCCATCCATCTATCATCTATCTATCTATCTATCTATCTATCTATCTATCTATCTATCATCTTCCATCATGTTTGTCTGTCTGTCTGTCTTTCTATCCATCCATCCATCCATCCATCCATCCATCCATCCATCCATCTATCTATTTAGCTATCCATCCATCCATCCATCCATCCATCCATCTATCTATCTATCTATCTATCTATCTATCTATCTATCTATCTATCATCTTCCATCATATGCCTGTCTGTCTGTCTATCTATTTATCTATCAGTGGATGGAAACTAAGCAAGGAGAGAAGCAACTTGGAATTAAGGAGAAACTTCCTAACAGAAAGGGATGGCAGTGGCTCAGCGGCTAAGACGCTGAGCTTGTCGATCGAAAGGTTGGCAGTTCAGCGGTTCGAATCCCTAGCACCGCAGAATGGAGTGAGCTCCCGTGACTTGTCCCAGCTTCTGCCAACCTAGCAGTTCAAAAGCACGTAAAAAAAAATGCAAGTAGAAAAAATAGGGACCACCTTTGGTGGGAAGGGAACAGCGTTCCGTGCGCCTTTGGCGTTGAGTCATGCCGGCCACATGACCACAGAGACGTCTTCGGACAGCACTGGCTCTTCAGCTTTGAAACGGAGATGAGCACCGCCCCCTAGAGTTGGGAACGACTAGCACGCATGTGCAGGGGAACCTTTACCTTTACCTTTCCTAACAGTGAGGACAATTAACCAGTGGAACGGAAGTTGCCTCCAGAAGTTGTGGGTGCTTCATCACTGGAGGTTTTTAAGACGAGATTGGACAGTCACTTGTCTGAAATGGTCTAGGGTCTCCTGCTTGAGCAGGGGGCTGGACTAGAAGACCTCCAAGGTCCCTTCTGGCTCTATTCTGATTCTGAATCTCCTCTGTGGTCTCCATCACACCTCTTCTTGACCCAGATAGCTTGATGGGGAGACAGGAAGGAAGGAAGGAAAGGCAGAGTGGGTGGATCGAGCCCAGCCCAATGGTTTGTAACCAGGAAGAATTCCAGTTTGATGTTTCAGATAGGAAAACCCGGATTGCGTATCTAAGGGACTCAGAATTATTCGTGTTAGTTTCGGCTGCTTTGATGGAGTGTCTTAGCCAATCATTTTGACTCAACTCCTCCTCCTCCCTGACCCTCCCGAGATTGAACCCACGATCATCTCCTGGCCAACAAGTGGAAGACGAGCAGAAAAATGAATTAAATTTTATTCTGTTGCATATATATATATATATATATATATATATATATATATATATATATACACACACACACACACACACACACACACACACACACACACACACAGTATATATGGAGGAAGAACTTCTCATTTTCTTCCTTCCCCTCTCCTAGGGGAAAACTACAGACAATCTTGTCCAATGAAAAGAGGTAAGAAGAAAGGGACCAGCGGAACTCATTGCCACCAGATGGGGAGGTAGCTACTAAATGGCTTTGAAAGGGGATCGCAGACCAATTATTTTGTCTTCTGCTGAAGAAACGGAAGATCTTTAGGATACCGGAGCTTAAACCAAAAGGCTAAAAAGCAACGCAGTCACTGTTATATCAATAAAGGAGAATATCTTGTAGCTCAGGGTTGAAATGAGGAGTCCTTGGTGCTCTCTGAGCTTGGTGGTTTTCTTGTAGACGTTTCATTACCCAACTAGGGAACATTATCAGTGCTAGTGGTGTTATCTAGTTAGGGTAATGATATGTTTGCAAGAAAACAATCCAGCTCAGAGAACACCAAGGACCCCTCAGTCACTGTTCTTTTTCTCTTCCTTTCGCTCTTGTCTTCTCTCGGTTCTCTTCCCTTTGTGTAGTTTTAGCTAAAAATGAAACTTAACACAATCTACAAAGAAAAAGACAAAACTATTTTGCTGTGATCTGGTCAGTTTCTCCACGTGCAGCAACCAAGATGACGAGGGGACTGGAGGCTAAAACATACAATGAACGGTTGCAGGAACTGGGCATGGCTAGTTTAGTGAAGAGAAGGACCAGGGGAGACAGGATAGCAGTCTTCCAATATTTGAGGGGCTGCCCCAGAGAGGAGGAAGGGGTCAAGCTATTTTCCAAAGCACCTGAAGGCCAGACAAGGAATAATGGATGGAAACTGACCAAGGATGGAAATAAGGAGAAATTTTTCTGACAGTGAGAGCAATCAACCCGTGGAATAGAAGTTGCCTTCAGACATTGTGGGAGCTTCATCCCTGGAAACTTTCAAGAAGAAATTGGATTGCCATCTGTCAGAAATGGTGTAAGGTCTCCTGATTGGGTGGGGGGGGTGGACTAGATGACCTACGAGGTCCCTTCCAACTCTGTTATTCTGTTAAAACCTTGGATCCACCGAGGACAACGGAATCGCAGTGTCATAAGATCTGACCCAGTTCCTGAATTCTCCACCCCACCCCTGAGAGAATCCTATCCATTTGAATTAAACCTGTCCTGTTCTGCCTTCTCCTCTGTTCTCCATCTTCTTCTACCCAGGGATGAGCAAACGCTAAGCCAGGTGAAGGCCACCAATGAACCACGATGGCAAAATGTTTTGTTTGTTACGTTTCAGCCTGCTGGGCTGAACAGCAACAAAAGGTAAGGCTCCTGTTAGCAACTCCACCTTTAATTATTACAAATCGTTTTTTTTTTTTTAAGTGTTTGGATTTTCTGAATCTCAGCTGATTCCTGGACTGGAGTTTCCATCTCTGCAGCAAAATCCGAGAGAATTTTCCATCTTCCTTTTTTTCTTTTCTTTTTTGGAGGTTCCTGCACCACAGCTTGGCCACAAAAATGAACATTTCTCAATTATTTTTTTCGTTTCGAAGATCTGTGGGTCGGTTTCAAAACACCAAAAACCCCGCCGAAACAACAGACAAAATTAAAAAGCTTGCAACATCCGTGTTGTTGTTTTGCACCACCCTTAGCTGTCAAAGCTCTTGAGTCATACGGCCGATTTCAGCAGGATTTGAAACCTGCAGGTTGTCAACAGGGACTATAAAGGTCATCAAGCCTCACCCCCTGGTCGGTGCAGGAATCTGGAGCAAGGATGATTATTTACTTCTGCTTTAAACACAGCAAGGAAGAAGCAGCTCATCGCCTCCCGATATTTTCATCCCTGAAACGTTTTTACTAGATAGATAGATAGATAGATAGATAGATAGATAGATAGATAGATAGATAGACAGACAGACAGAGATTCCTCAAGATTCAGGTGGAACTTTGTCTTCTTGTAACAGGATAATCACAGGTAGTCCTCAACTTAGAACAGTTCATTTAGTGACCATTCAAAGTCATAAGGGCATGGGGGAAAAAGGGACTGAGTGTTGTGGTCCGCCAGCAGCCTGTGGAGCTGGCAGCAGAATCGGACAGTGAGGAGGCTGGGGAGGAACATGGGCCAATCCTGGAGTTTGGGGAAGGACTGGATGAGGGCTCTGCGTCGGAGGCAGAGAAAGGGCCATCTGGGAGGTACGTGCTGCCTCCGGAGCCTCCAGAGTCGGACCTCAGCGAGGCAGAGGAACAGAGGGAGCCTGTTCCCAGTGCGCGCATGCGCAGAGCTGCCAGAAGGCAAGAACAGTTAAAACAAAAGGGACGACTCAGGAGTAAGGCTTGGAGATGATTGGCCCCTCCCATAAGACTTAAAAGAGAAGCAAAAGCACGTGGGCCTTTACAGGAAGCAACGTTTGTTCATTCTGTTCAGTTTAAAGCCTGAAGCTCTGTTTGATTCTGGACTCCGTGTGGCTTTGCCAGTTAGGTCTTTGGCAGTGTGCCAAGGGAGATAAAGGTGGGTGATTATCAGCCTTATCCCGAAGGACTCTTTACAACTATTGGGGACTCATCTGTGAATGAACAGAATTCACAGCTGTTGCCATAAAAGAGGTTTTTGGGACTACTCATGTGTTTTACTGACTCAGGAAGCCTAGGTCAGAACACCGAGAACCGTTTTTCACACTTAGGACCGTGCAGCATCTCCCTGGTCACATGATCAAAATTGGCCATCGGCTCATATTTATGACGGTTGCAGTGTCCCCCGTAGTCACGCGATCCCCCTTTTGCGAGCTTCTGGCAAGCAAATTGAACGGGGAAGTCAGATTCACTCAACCACCATGTTACTAACAGGAGGGATTCGCTTAACCGCAGTGGCAAAGAAAGGTCGTAAAACAGGGCCAAGCTCATTTGACAAATGTCTCACTTGGCGATGGAAGTGTTGGGCTCAGTGGCGGTTGTAAGTCGAGGACTACCTGCATTCTTCTGGGTGGTGAGGATTTGATTCTCTCCACCAAACTATTTCCTGTCGATTCAACCCTCTTCCTTTGATCTCCTCTGAATCTGCTCTAGGGCACCGATCAAATATTTATGTCCTGTATAAAATAATAAATAAGTTATCCCCTAATTCACAAGTGGAATCTCACTCACGCCAGAAAAGATGACTTCGGTGTACCGTTTGTTGGATATGGTTTTTACAATCCTTTCATCCTCACTTGCGGGGATCACGCAATGTGCTTTCATTCACACTACCCCTTTTAAGTTTTATTGATTCAATTTTCACACCTCCATTTTTCCTACGAGCTGATTCTTCATCAAATCTTTATCCATCGGAGTTTATGTGGATCCTTCCTCCTTGCCAGGAGGTTTCCTTGTTATCGACGTCACGTCAGGCAAGATCTGAAATCTGGAATTGTTGAAACGAGCTTCCTGAAAATGGGATTAGACCTCCTACGTAGTAGTAATAGTAATAATAATAATAATAATTAAAGGTTGCCGTTGAGTTGAGCAACCTGGCCCTACTTCCCTCGTGTGTGGCTGGGCTTTTCAAACACAGTGGAAGAGTTGTTTACAGATGGTAGGTGGATTTGAGAGTTAACAGCACAACCTGGGCAGCTCAGCAATTTAATGAAGCGACAATGTCCTAAAACGTAATTGAAGGTCCCAGGAGATGTTTCCTGGTTGCAGATTTAGCTGAATTGCGACATCAAACAAGATGTCCATCCATCCATCTTCCCTCCCTTCTATCCATCCATCCAGCTATCCATTCATTCATCCAACCAACCAGAGGTGGTTGGATGAACTTACCTTCCCTACCGGTTTGCAAAATGTGAGCATTCGCACCTTCCATGCATGCTCTTTGCTCACGCGCGCACCTTCCACGCATGTGCATGGCCTCCAAAACGTGGCTAAATAGGACATCATTACATCTGGGCAGGTGGACGGGGCCTACTGCAGTCGGCGCTACCGGTTCACACGAACCGGACAAAACCGGCTGAATCACATTATTGCATCTATCTATCAATCAATCAATCTATCTATCTATCTATCATCTATCTATCTATCTATCTATCCATCCATCCATCCATCCACCTATCTACCTACCTACCTGTCCATCCATCCATCCATCCACTCACCCATCCACCCACCCATCCATCCATCCATCTATCCACCCACACACCACCTACCTACCTACCTACCTACCCATCCATCCATCTATTCATCCAGACAATAGAGGGAGGGACGGAGGGAGGGAAAGAAGGAAAAAAGGAGGGAGGGAGGAAAGGAAGGAGAAAGAAAGAGCCTTGATGGTACAGTGGTTTAATGCACCCTGTTATTAACACAGCTGCCTGCAATTTACTGCTGGTTCGAATCTCTCCAAGGCTCAAGGTTGACTCAGCCTTCCATCCTTTCTAAGGTAGGTGAAATGAGGACCCAGTTTGTGGGGGCAATAATCTGACTTTGTATAAAATATACAAAAGTATGAAGGCTATTGCTTAACGCATTGTAAGCCGCCCTGAGTCTCCGGAGAAGGGCGGCATATAAATCAAATTAAAAAAAAAGAAAGAAAGGAGGGAGGGGAGAGGAAGAAAAGAAGGAAGGAAGGAAGGAAAGAAAGGAAGGAAGGAGGAGGGAGGAAAGGAAGGAGAAAGAAAGGAGGGAGGGGAGAGGAAGAAAAGAAGGGAGGGAGGGAGGGAGGGAGGGAGGGAGGAAGGAAGGAAGGAAGGAAGGAAGGAAGGAAGTAAGTTCATAATCCCGAATGTACACAAATATGTCTTCTGATTCTGGAATCATCTCTTTGCCCCACTCCCTCAAATGTTAACTGTCACCTCAAGCAGCCCAAAGTTATCCATTTCTGATCTAGCAATCCACTTAAATCTGAAATTGGGTAATGTCTCTCCCGAAACCTCAACGATGTCTTAATAAATTGTCAGCTCTTTAAAAGGTTGGCCAGGTCAGCAAAGAATAAACAAATCGTTAAGGGGTTGAGGGAATGTTTTGCTCTTATCCAACTTAGAATATACGCAGCCACGTTGCGTAGAACGGCACCACAACATATTTTCTTTGGAGACAATTAGAAAGTAACCCTAATACTGAAATTTCCTCAACAGAGTTCACAGTAGATAACATGGAGCACCATCTGGTGTCCAAGTTCATATTAACAGAATAACAGAATTGGAAGGGACCTTGGAGGACTTCTAGGCTAACTCCCAGCTCAAGCAGGAAACCCTATATCATTCCAGGCAGATGGTTGTCCAATCTCTTCTTGAAAACCTCCAGTGATGGAGCATGCACAACCTCTGGAGGCAAGTTGTTCCATTGATTTATTGTTCTCCCTATTAGGAAATTTCTCCTTAGTTCTAAGTTGCTTCTCTCTTTGATTAGTTTCCATTTGTTGCTTCTTGTCCTGCCCTCAGGTGCTTTGGAGAATAACTTGACTGCCTCTTCTTTGTGGAAGCCCCTGAGATATTGGAAGAGTGCCATCATGTCTCCCCTAGTCCTTCTTTTCATCAAACTAGACATACCCAGTTCCTGCAACCGTTCTTCATATGTTTTAGCCTCCTCCAGTTCCCTAATCATGGGATGAGAAGCGAAACGTCTTCAAAGAGAAACCAGTTAGTGGCAACCCGTTAGATATTGGAAGACTGCTAATCTGTTTTTTTTAAAAAAAGTTAATTTACTAAAATTTACTAAATTAACTAACGCCCAAGAATTTCAGTTTGGCTTCCATGAATACATGACTCCATGCATGTGTTTTTAAAAATCTAAAAGGATTTGAAAAGAAATAAATTTTTTTAGCAAAGGCTCAGATTACCTTGACATCAGGGGTGAAATCCAACAGGTTCTGATAGGTTCTGGAGAACCAGTAGCGGAAATTTTGAGTAGTTCGGAGAACTGGCAAATGCCAGCTCTGGCTGGCCCCAGAGTGGGGTGGGAATGGAGATTTTGCAGTATCCTTCCCCCAGGAGTGGGGGAGGGAATGGAGATTTTGCAGTATCCTTCCCCCAGGAGTGGGGGAGAGAATGGAGATTTTGCAGTATCCTTTCCCCAGGAGTGGGGCGGGAATGGAGATTTTGCAGTATCCTTCCCCTGCCACACCCACCAAGCCATGCCCACCAAGCCACACCACACCACACCACGCTCACCAAGCCACGCCCACAGAACTGGTAGTAAAAAAATTAAATTTCACCACTGCTTGACATCAAATTCTCACTGGCAACTATCTTATTATTATTTTTCGGAAGTCGGATAGAAGCTAAATGGAAGAAGCAACAGACAAGCATTGGAGATTCTTACTCGCCTTTCAAAGCATGATTTACTAAGCATAAATTCTCATGCTTTTTTTGTCTTTTCACCAAAAGATTTTCTAACCCTTAGAAACAAATGTTCTCCATAGGGAACCTCAACAACATTTGTTCGATTTCCCCATGACCGGATTGTGGATGAAGAGGTCAAGTCAACAGTTGGCAATCATGAAGATTAAAGATATACCGACTTGGACCTTCTCCACAGACAGCTGGAATGGTCTCACCATTTGCAACCAGGGTCTGGCTAAGCAGAATGAAGCACACAGCAAAGGTGACACTGATGACAGCAATCGTCTGCATGGAGTTGGTATTCAAAACTGACTTTTGGCAACGTAAACCTCTCAATAGGAAGTCAAGGAGATGCTAAAAGAAAGAAGGAAAAGATCTCAGGGACGAGTCTGTAGATCAAGGACATGATGGACAGTTCTGATGGGTGAGTCCTTAAAAACACATATAGAATAGAATAGAATAGAATAGAGTAGAGTAGAGTAGAGTAGAGTAGAGTAGAGTAGAGTAGAATAGAATAAAATAGAGTAGAATAGAATAGAGTAGAGTAGAATAGAATAGAGTAGAACAGAATAGAATAAAATAGAGTAGAATAGAATAGAATAAAATAGAATAGAGTAGAATAGAATAGAATAAAATAGAGTAGAATAGAACAGAATAGAATAGAATAAAATAGAGTAGAGTAGAATAGAATAGAATAGAATAGAATAGAATAGAATAGAATAGAATAGAATAGAATAGAATAGAATTTTTATTGGCCAAGTGTGAATGGACATACAAGGAATTTGTCTTGGTGCATATGCTCTCGGTGTACATAAAAGAAAATATATATTCGACAAGAATCATAAGGTACGTCAATCATAAGGTACATCAGCAAGTCATTGATGGTCAAGGTCTTGAGGGTGGAGAAGAATAGCAGGTCTTGGAGAAAAAGTCAGGTTTGAACACCCAGTAGGAGTTTCTTCAAGGAGGACAAAAAGAAAGGAAGCTGAGGAGGATCAAAAGAAGTTGCTACCAGGTAGAAGAGTGCTGAGCAGAGAAGCTTAGATATGGAGAGGAATTGCCCCAAAGGTTGATGGTTGCCCAAACCAAGGATGATCACCATCACCAGGGTTAACAGAGGAGAGCTGAGATGTTTCTGTCCTAGCAGGCTTCTTCATAACTTCTTCCCTAGCACTGTGTTAATTCCCATGCTCTTCATCTTCTCCATCCACTGGTCAATCTCTGTGTCACCTACATCTTGAGGCCACCCCCTTCTACCTCAAATTCCACTGCCATCTCCCAATGTTTTAATCCTCTGATTGTGACCACAGTTAAATAAATTAAATTAAATAAATAAAAGTGACCACAGCATGATTGACTTTTGTCTCAATATACGCCCTTACAAAAATCACCAAAATAATGGGATACTCAATTACAACTTCAAAAAAGCCAACTATGATCTCATAGACACCGACCTCTCATTTCTTGATTGGCAAATTCTTTTTTTTTTTTAATACAATTTTTATTGGTTTTTTTTTTTTTTTTTACACAAATAAAATATAGTCACGATTCTGTTTAACATCCGATTCGCAGTGTTTATACATATATACATGAGTAAGTGTCTGGTGTCATTTATACTACACATTTCTAATTAATTTCTGCACCTTTTATTCCTTCCTTAATTCTATCATTTATCCATTCGTACCATCTTCCCCACACAGTATCATAATCAGAGTTTTCATCATCATTTATCTCGTGTGTTAATTTACTTATCTCTGCACACTCTAATATTTTATTAATTATAAGGTCATCTGGTGGTAGGTCTTTCTTTTTCCAGTATTGAGCGTATGCTAGTCTGGCAGCTGTAGCTATGTGTATTAGGAGGTGGACCTTTTCCTTTCCATACCCTTTCTTTGCCATTCCCAGGAGAAATATTTCTGGATTCAAATCAATTTCTTCTTTGAGTATATCTTTCAACCATCTTCGGCTTTTGCTCCAATACCTTTTTGCTTCGGGGCATGTCCACCACATATGAAAGAAGGTGCCATGACCATGGCCACATTTCCAACAATTTGGCTGTGCATTGGGGAACATCTTTGCTAATCTTGCAGGTGCTAAATACCACCTGTGAAGCATTTTGTAATGGTTTTCCTTATACGTGGCTGCTCTAGTTAATTTATAATTTTTATTCCAGGCTTCTTCCCATTCATTAAAGTCCAAACTGTGTCCAATATTTCTCTCCCATACTCCCAATTGGTTTCTAATTATATCCTCATCTCTATCTTCATCCAATAAATAATTATACAGCTTGGCCAACGCTTTATTCCCTTGTCCCATCAGAATTTTGTCTAATCCATTATATCCTAGTTCTAAGCCATACTCATCTTTATCTTTCTGGTATCTTGATTTTATTTGTAGATAGGTCCACCAATCTACAATTTGATTGGCAAATTCTATTCTCTGGCTGTAACACTGCCGAAGACCATTATAACATTTTCTGGCTCGAAATCAATAGTTATTAAACTATATGTACCACTAATCACCACCAAAACCAGGAAAAACAAATTACCCATATCAATAAGAAAGCTCCAATCCAGCGTTCTAGGACCAACATTCTTCATACTACACATAAATGAGCTTTGTGATCATATTATTAAGCAACTGCATTCTTTTCGCTGATGATGTAGAAATATTTAACACCACCGACAATACTGCTACCCTTCAAAAAGACCTTGACTTTGTGTCGGAATGGTCAAACAATTGGCAACTCCAAATCTCAACCAACAACATCGTCAAAAAGGCATTAAGAGTTGTCAACCTAATCTTGCATAGCTTCTTCTCCGGTAATATCACACCAAAGCATACAAAACCTTTGCTAGACCAATTCTCGAATGCAGCTCATCTGTCTGGAACCCGCACTGCATATCGGACATTAATACAATTGAACGTATCTAGAAATATTTCACAAGGAGAGTCCTCCACTCCTCTGCTCGCAACAAAATACCTTATGCCACCAGACTTGAAATTCTGGCCTTAGAAAACTTAGAACTATGCCGCCTTCGGTATGACCTAAGCGTAGCTCATAAAATTATCTGCTAAAATGTCCTACCTGTCAACTACTTCAGCTTCAATCACAACAATACACGAGCACAAAATAGATACAAACTTAAAGTGAACCGCTCCAAACTCGATTGCAGAAAATATGACTTCAACAACAGAGTGGTCAATGCCTGGAATGCACTATCTGACTCTGGTGTCATCCCAAAACCCCCAAAACTTTAACCTTAGACTGTCTATTGTTGACCTCAGCCCATTCCTAAGAGGTCTGTAAGGGGTGTGCATTAATGCACCAGGATGCCTTCCACCCCTGTCCTAATGTTTCCTCTATTTGTATCTATTTTGTGTATCCAATCCATGCTTGTATATATTACCTATTACTTTCTTGACAAATAAAATAAATCAATAAATCAATAAATCAATAAATTCCTTTGGGGACTTAGTGCTTTCTTGCATCCCTTTCTTTGTCCATCTTGGTGTTCTGACCTAGTCTCCCTTAACAAGCAGGAGGCAGGAATTGGTCCCGGCAAAACCTCTTTTATTTACACGGACTGTGAATTATGGTCATTCACAGTCAGCAAAGTTTGTCCAAACAGTTTTTCAAAGGAATACTTATCAACACAGACCTTATCTCATTGGGCAAGCTGCCATGTGAATTGTTTCCAACCGCAGTACAAGGCCAAACGTGGCACAGAGTCTCTCAGAGTCACGGAATGAATGAATTGCTTCATGCAAAGACCCACTCCCTGTTTGTTCCTCTTTTATTTCCTGTGGGAGGGGCCAATCACCTCCAAGGGGTGGCTTTACTCCTGAGTCGACCCTGCTTTCTGAATTGTTCTTATCTTCTGGCAGCTCTGCGCACGCACATACTGGGAACGGGCTCCAGCTGTTCCTCTGCCTCACTGCTGTCTAGCTCCTTCTCTGCCTCTGACACAGAGCCCTCGTCTGAGCTTTCCCCAGCCCCCAGGACTGGCCCAAGTTCCTCCCCAACCTCCTCACTATCCGACTTTGCTGCCAGCTCTGCTGGCCACCGGCAGGCCACAACACTTGGTCTGTTCCACGGTCATCCATTCAAGCAGTCGTATTCTTCATTCTGCCACATGCTTGTGAAGGTAGAATGTTCATCCACTGTGAGGATCGGTCCATCAGTTGCTCTGGATGATGCTAAAAGCACCATGTCAACTGTGCTCCGCTATTTACAGATACCTGTTTCATTCGGGGAACTCGGGTGCGCTGTCTGATCTTGGACCTACCATGCTAAGCTGCTTGGAAGATGCTCGAGTTCAATCGCAGCTAGACAGAACAGCCGCACAGCCAGGATCAACGTGGAGATCTCCAATCGGCCATGTTTCTCGACAGCTTCCTTAGCTGAACCCGGTGGATTGAGATCATGAAGCCGGTTTTACGCTTTCCGGATGATTCTGCCTGGCTTCCTCCAGTCCTTGGATCGTTCTCGTGGCACTGGGTAAGCCAACGAGTGAGACACGCTTGAACGGTTTCCTTGGGAAGAGCTGCTGAAAAAGATACCAAATAAAAAGAATGTGGGGATTAAATAATTTTAGCAAGCATTACAATGGATAGGATGGGGTGGGATGGATGGGATGGGATGGGATGGGATGGAATGGAGTAGAGTACAGTAGATTAGATTAGATTAGATTAGATTAGATTAGATTAGATTAGAGTAGAATAAAATAGAATAGAATAAGAGAAGGAATGGAATGGAATGGAATAGAAAAGGATAGAATGGAATGGAATGGAATGGAATGGAATGGAATGGAATAGAATAGAATAGAATAGAATAGAATAGAATAGAATAGAATAGAATAGAATAGAATAGAATAGAATAGAATAGAGTTGGAAGGGACCTTGGAGGTCTTCTAGTCAAACCCCCTCCTTAGGCAGGAAACCCTACATCACTTCAGACAAATGGTTATCCAATCTCTTAAAAATTTCCAGTGTTGGAACATTCACAACTTCTGGAGGCAAGTTGTTCCACTGATTAATTGTTCTTGCTGTCAGAAAAGTTCTCCTTAGTTCTAAGTTGCTTCTCTCCTTGATGAGTTTCCACCGGTTGCTTATTGTCCTGTAGAAACTAATTCAAACTAAGCAGCAGAAGCTAATGCAAACTAAGCAAGGAAAGAGAAGTATGGTACCATGAGGAAGGAGATCTTATTCTGTTGTGGGCAATATTATTCTGGTTGTCCATTCTTTTTTTCTTTTTTAAAGACCTCCAGCGATGGAGCACCACAACTCCAGGAGTCAAATTGTTCCCTTGATTAATCCATTCTCACTGTCAGGAAATTTCTCCTTATGTCTAGCTTGGATCTACTTCTGACTAGCTTCCACGCATTGCTTCTTGTCCTGCCCTCTGGTGCTTTGGAGAATAAATCAATCCCCTCTTTTCTGCGACAGCCCCTCAGGACAATGATCATGTCACCCCAAATCCTTCTCGTCATTAGTCTAGACATATCCAGCTCTCTAAACCTATACCTAGGCTACGGTTTTCCCAGTTGCAATGGATGGCTGTGAAAGTTGGACCATAAGGAAGGCTGAGCGGCAAAGAATGGAGGCCTTTGAATGATGGTGCTGGAGAAGACTTCTGCAAGTCCCTTGGACTGCAAGGCTATCCAACTGGTCAGTCCTAGAGGAGATCAACCCTGACTGCTCTTTAGAAGGCCAGATCCTGAAGAGGAAACTCAAATACTTTGGCCACCTAATGAGGAAGGAAGGACTCCCTGGAGAAGAGCCTAATGCTGGGAACGATGGAGGGCAAAAGAAGAAGGGGACGACAGAGAATGAGGTGGCTGGATGGAGTCACTGAAGCAGTCGGCGTGAGCTTAAACGGACTCCAGAGGATGGTAGAGGACAGGAAGGCCTGGAGGAACGTTGTCCATGGGGTCGCGATGGGTCAGACACAACTTCGCAACTAACAACAACAATCCAGTTTTTTTTTCTTTTGCTTTAATTTATATGCCGCCCTTCTCCGGAGACTCAGGGCGGCTTACAATGCGTTAAGCAATAGCCTTCATACTTTTGTATATTTATACAAAGTCAGCTTATTGCCCCCACAATCTGGGTCCTCATTTCACCTACCTTTGAAAGGATGGAAGGCTGAGTCAACCTTGAGCCTGGTGAGATTTGAACTTGCAGTAATTGCAAGCAGCAGATGTTAATAACAGTGCTTTAGTCCACTGTACTACAGGCTCTTACTTAGTTCCCTTAACCGTTCATCCTATGGTTTAGCCTCCCAACCTTTGTGGCTCTGCTCTGCACACTTTCTAGGAAATTTCTTTGTTGTGAAAAAGAAAAAAAGTGGATCTGAACCAAAGTTTCAATATTCATTAGCAACTTACACATGCCTGAACTGATTTCGCCGTTCCAGCCTAGAGCTGGCGCAGAGTAAGGTGATAATGTGTAAATGCAAGTGTGTATGTGTGTGTTGGTGGCTGTGTGTCACCTGCCCGGGGGGGGGGGACCTACAGTTCAGAAACACCTCGCAAAGTAGAATGTGCAAACAACTCGGTAGTAACACCTTGGTGAAGTGGCACAGGAATTGTAAATTGAAACCCTACGAGTCTAGAAACGTTGGTGTTTGAATGCATGTTGACTAAACTCTGTTCTTTATTCAGAGCCATGAGGACCAGAATCTTACTTTTCCAAAGCATGCAGAAATCGTTGGGAAAACAGCAGCATTTCTTGTATCTAACTCAACCTTTGATGTTTCCAGATGGGGAAGGAAAAGACTGAATCTCCAGAGCTTGTACTGATTTCACTGGACTGGGTAGACATTGGCCTGACTCAAAATAAAGTGCTTTCCAATGCTCCCATCGTTTCCTTCTTAATTCTGTCCTTTCTTCCAAAACATGAGGACTAGAATCTTTGCTCATTTTGAGAGAACCATAGCTTAGTGGGGAAGCACAGCCTTCGGGTGCAGAGAGTCTCGGCTTCCAAAGGCAGCATCTCCAAGGACTGTTTGGAAAGAGTGTTTGAACCCAGAGCTGACTCAAAATCAAGTGCCTTTCGCTGCTCCCATCTTTTCCTTCTTAATTCTGCCCTTTCTCCCAAACCTTGAGGACTAGCATCTCTGCTTGTTTTGAGAGAGCAGCAGCAGAGCCGTAGCTCAGTGGGAAACCCTTCTGCTCTCATCAAAAGATGCCAAGCCATGCTGGCACCGCAATGGCACACTCAGCATAGAGCCCCCTTCAGCGCACACAGACCCACAAACCCACTAACACCTTACCTGCCTGACCAAGGAGGACCAGCCTGCTTCTTCGGCTTGGTGGCCTGCTTCTGATACTCCATCCAGCCACTCACCAGCTCATGGATGATCGTCAGATACAGGAGAAAGATGAGGACGGCTGGGTCCATCTGTGGCACCTCAGAGCCCACTTCATTGGGCCTGGGGGTCATGGATGCTGGCAGGCCAGAGAAGGAATGATCTTGGCTAGCAATTTCTCCTTTCTGCCCCCCAATTCAACCCCTGGTGATCAGGCTCCCCGAGGGGATGATACCGGCCAGTTGTGAAGCCAGTGAGCAAAATCGTGCGACAGGAGGCCATGGCTTGCTCGGCTCACCTCCGGTTTCTTCTCAGCCTCCAAGCTGCCGCAAGCTCCCCGCAGTCTTCATCCTTCACCGGTGGCATTTTAGGCATTGAAGCTTCGCAGGAGATGCACGCCCACGAGACAAAGCAATTTTCTTGCTCTGCTCTTCTCTCGAGATTCCCTCTGGATGAAGGAAGAAGTGCAGGGAGGGAGGGAGGGAGAGAGGGAGAGAGAGAAAGAGAAAGAGAGAGAGAGAGAGAGAGAATGAATCTGATTCGCTCCCCCTTTTTTGCAAAATGATGGAGCCCCACCCCACCTTCAGGGAAAAAAATAAAAAGAATAATTGGAATAATGCATCTAACTTGGATCCATGCTGGGTTGCTATGATGAGGCTGCCAGAAAGGATGCTTTCAATTTCTCCTCCTTGTTTGACATGTGGATCTGTCTTTTCTGTGGATTTAACACTGAGCTCTTAAATCAACATGCTCTTAAAATACATTTTTGGCATTAAAGCCTAGGTCCACTGCAGGGAGAGAGAGATGCTATAGCTCAGGTTGAAGACTCGTCTAGTCCGACATCTCAGCCAGCCCAAAATAAGCTCAAACTGCTTTCCTGTCAAGGGAGGGAACTGGAGTTTAAAACATATGAAGAAGGATTGCAAGAATTGGGTATGTCTAGTTTAATGAAAAGAAGGACTAAGGGTGACATAATAGCAGTATTCCAGTATTTGAGGGGCTGCCCCAAAGAAGAGGGGATCAAATTATTCTCCAAAGCACCAGAAGGCAGAACAAGAAGCAACGAATGGAAACTAAGCAAGGAGAGAAGCAACTTAGAAGTAAGGAGAAATTTCCTGACAGTTAGAACAATTAATCAGTGGAAGGGCTTGCCTTCAGCAGTTGTGAATGCTCCAACACTGTAGTTTTTTAAAGAAGAGATTGGACAGCCATTTGTTTGAGATGCTATAGGGTTTTCTGTCTGAGCGGGGGGTTGGACTAGAAGACCTCCAAAGTCCCTTCCAGTTCTGTTATTCTGTTCTGTTTCAGTGGCAGTCTTCATGGCAAAGAATGGGAATTTTTTTTCTCTTTTTAGTTAAAAATCATTTACAGTAGGCTCAAGTTTGACTCTGCATTTGTTCTCTGGAAACAAAGAACATTTAGAACATAGAAGCATAGAGCTGAAAGGGAGCTCGGAAGTCTTCTAGTCCAACTCCCTGCTGAAAGCAGAAAACCTTCCGTTTTTGCGCTGAAGTTTTATCGCCTTACTGCGCTGAATTCAAGGAAGGTTAATGGGTTATGAAATAAATCCATCTGCAGGGACTTGCCCAAAACATTGAGTCAGTCAGTTATCTAAACCACCCCCAAGTATAAAGAACAAAATAATAATTTCAAGTAAGAATGAAATAAAATACACAGTCCGAAAGAAATCAATGACAAATCACTTCCATCTTGCCAACTTAGCAAACAATATAGACGTAACCTCATCAGATATCAAGTTGACTTAAAGGGTCATCCTCTAATAAATTAGGTAAAGGTTCCCCTCGCACATATGTGCTAATTGTTCCCGACTCTAGGGGGCGGTGCTCATCTCCATTTCAAAGCCGAAGAGCCAGCGCTGTCCGAAGACGTCTCCGTGGTCATGTGGCCGGCATGACTCAACGCCAAAGGCGCACGGAACGCTGTTCCCTTCCCACCAAAGGTGGTCCCTATTTTTCTACTTGCATTTCTTTTTACGTGCTTTCGAACTGCTAGGTTGGCAGAAGCTGGGACAAGTCATGAGAGCTCATCCCGTTACGCGGCACTAAGGATTCGAACCGCTGAACTGTCGACCTTTCCATCGACAAGTTCAGCATCTTAGCCACTGAGCCAGTGCATCCCTTACACATTTACACATGTAAATGTTAAATGTTAATGTCTTAGCCGCTGAGCCACTGCATTAATTAATTAATTAATTAATTAATTAATTAATTAATTAAGGCTCCTTTTTAAAAAAACCCACAGTGAACTGGTTTCTTAATTCTCACTTACTTTTTTTAAAGAAGCATTCTATAAACAAACCCAAGTTGGATCATTTTTCATATGTACCAGAGTCCCTGTCAAAGTAAATTGCTGTTTCTTTATATGTCGAGGCTGCTTCCTTATCTGTTTGGGACTGCCTTTCCTTCTCTGTTTCAAAAGAACCAGAAGATACCTGAGCGGTACATAGTTAGAAAACCTACATAGATGCGAAAACTAAAGAGAGGACCATGCAGGATGGTGGAATCCTGTTTCCATAGCAACAGAGGCAGTTGCTGAGATCCAGAGACAGCTTTACCTTATAGCCCATCTTTGGATCTCGAGCGCCCAATGCTTTTCCCCATGGACCTATTTTACCCAAGGTTTTTGCTCTTGTTGTTAAGCGTCTCGTTGTGCCTCGGCTGCGAAACCAACAATAAATCACAAGTAAGTTGCGCGTCTGTATCCGACATTTCCCTACTTCACATCTTCACAAAAACTCTTGTTCCTCTCAGTTTATGGAGATTTCATCTTTGGGTGTCCATCTGTTCATCTTATGATAAGTGTTGGGTGTCTTTTCAAGATACGACGTGAAAGGATTCGATGATGGGATCTTAAGAGTTTTCTTTAAGATCGGGGATGATCATTTCACCTCTATTTTAAATGAATTGATGGGCTTGGGGTTAGAGTGCTGTCAATCCGGCCATTGAGGTTGAGTCAATCTACAATGGTTTGAAAATCCTGGTTTTGAAATCCAATTTATAGAGAATTTTTATGTTGGGGAGCAGGAAAGCAGAATAATTCAATTTTAGATAACACCGATCGAAGGGGTGTTATCTAATAAACTCAGGAGCCAACACACAATTTCACAAAGCCTTTTCACCCAATGTATGTAAAATTTAACTCTGGATAAGTAGCTGCAACAGCACCACGGAAGGCTAGGAGAAATGCTGAAGGGTGGGCGCGATTTCTGTCTTACTCAATTTTGGATCAAGATTGTAACTCAACGGAGGATGAAAATCAGTTCTTCTTCTTCGTCCTAATCAAGTTTTAAAAGACATGCAAAGGTAGAGCAAGCCACGATACTTCCCCGATTCTGATGAACCATGCAATTTCACTCCACCTAGGATTTCCACAATCAGAACTACAATCAGATTAGCCCACCCTGGCTTGGTGTTTTCCAAACCTTCAAAGGTTTGTGAGCTGCGGTGGTGCAGTGGTTAGAATGCAGTACTGCAGGCTACTTCTGCTGACTGCCGGCTGCCTGCAATTTGGCAGATTGAATCTCACCAGGCTCAATGTTGACTCAGCCTTCCCTCCTTCTGAGGTCGGTAAAATGAGGACCCAGATTGTTGGGGGCAAGAGGCTGACTCTGTAACCTGCTTAGAGAGAGCAGTAAAAGCACTGTGAAGTGGTATATATGTCTAAGTGTTGTTGCTATTGCTCTTCCTTTTCTCCTTCTCTTCCTCCTTTCCGTCCTTCTTTCCTTCACTTACTTTCTTACTCCTTCCTTCCTCTCCACCCCTTCCTTCCTTCCCTCCTACCTTCTTTCCTTCCATGGTGTGCAGTAGTTAGAATGTAATATTGCAGGCTAACTCTGCTCACTGCCAGGAGTTCAATCCTGACTGGCTCAAGATTGACTCAGCCTTCTGTTCTTCTGAGGTTGGTGAAATGAGGACCCAGTTTGTTGGGGGTAAGAGGCTGACTCCGTAAACAGCTTAGAGAGGGCTGTAAAGCACTGTGAAGTGGTATATAATGCTACAGCTAATGCTCTCTCTTTTCTCTTCTCTTCCTTCTTTCCTTTCTTCCTTCCTTCACTTACTTTCTTACTCCTTCCTTCCTCTCCACCTCTTCCTTCCTTCCGTTCATCCTTCCTTCCTTCCTTCCTTCCTTAACTTCTTGCTCCTTCCTTGGTGCGCAGTGGTTAGAATGTAAAATTGCAGGCTAACTCTGCTCACTGCCAGGAGTTTGATCCTGACCAGCTCAAAGTTGACTCAGCCTTCTGTCCTTTAGAGGTCGGTGAAATGAGGACCCAGTTTGTTGGGGGCAAGAAGCTGTCTCCGTAAACAGCTTAGAGAGGGCTGTAAAGCACTGTGAAGCAGTATATATGTCTAAAGGCTATCACTATTGCAGAAATGATGCGTCCAGGTAATCTGGTGGTAGGAGCAGGAATTGTTCCCCTACACAGTGACTCCCACTAACCTTCATCAGCAGTTCCTAAGGCTGCTCCGCCTGAGGAGCTCTGCTTCAGGTGAAGTACGTTGGCATCAGAAGGGCCATCAAAAATCTCAAAACTCGGTTCGTTCCTTCCTCCCCTTGTGTCAACAGGCCCATGGGAACCAAGACACGGCAAAGAAGTCCGTCCAAGATTGCCCTGATGAAGGACAAGAAACCTACCACCGTGGAGCCCAACTCAGCCCAGATCATTAAGCAGCCTCGACAGAAGAAAAAGAAGCGTAGCAAGAAAAAGAGGAGTAAATCCCAGCGGCCCCATCTCACTGTCCACGGCAGGAGCTGTTCCATTCATAGTCTTGACTCCAAAGGGTGAGGCTGAAGTTCGCAAGGGAGGCCAGGACCTTGAAGAAGGTCCAACGGATTTTTGGAAAAGCAGCAGAAGATTGTCTCCCCAATACTCTTAAGGCTTAAATAGGGATCCCAAAGATGCTTTTTCAAGAGGCAACTGGCCTTTCTCTGAAAACATTTCGCTTCTCATCCAAGAAGCTTCTTCAGCTCTGGCGTAGCTAAATGTCTATGGAGATTCTCAGTCCTCCAGGTCATGGTTGTCCCAAAAGTGCTTTTTCCAGAAACAACTTCTTCAGCCCTTCAAGATTGCACCTGGAGGACTGAGAATCTCCATAGATGTTTATACAGGGAATCTCATGTTGGGTGTAGTCAGCTCCATCCACCCTGAAGGAACTTCTGGGCCCCCAAATAACACAGTCTCCTCCTTGTGAGGATGAACTTGAAGTTCATCAGGAGGAGAATAATGCTGTGTCCTCATCAGGAGAGGATCCAAACCAAAACACTCAACCCAGTATTTAGCTACTTAGAAGCTTGTTGATCGTATGAACGAGGCTCATCTAACTGTAACCCTAATCCTAACCCTGACCCGTTTGTAGTTAGAATCACAAGACATAAAATCCTATGAGAAGTTTCTGGGGTCTATAATTCCCTGGTTCTTCCTTGTTGATGTGTATTATTTGGATGCATAAAAGCAATTAATTATGTTATTACCTGATTATTATTATAAGGGATATGTCAGGGTTCTGACGGATGCCCTAATTAAATCATGAGCCTCGAGCCAAGCTTCAAAAGAAATCCAGTTATTTATTAGGAGCTTCATGTTGGCACGTTCCCAAGTGAAGCCAACTCTGACCCCACGTAATTTACGGCCCCAATCATGACCCTATTTCACCCCTCATCCCAGGGTGTGTCATCGATCACATTTTGGGGTTGTAGAGATCACTCCCCTCCGGCCGCTGTGGGTAACCCTGGGAAGCCTTGAGAAAGATATATCTGGAATGTGCTCCTGTCTTTGGCTGCCATGTTGCTTCATCGGTTTCCCATCCTCCCTTGCTTATGGCAACTCGAGTGCAGGCCAGGGATGCTTTGCAATTTGACAGGATGTATGTTTTGTTCAGTTCTGAATGTAGGGTCAGTGGTTTGGAACAGATGACCCATCAGGCTTGATTTAAATAGGTCCAGGGTTGCCCATTCATACCGAGTTACTCTGATCCATATCTGAATTTTGGGATTATCTGAAAGGTTCAGTGCCTGGCATATAATCTTGGGGACGCGTATGAATAAATTTTATTTCCATCAGCTATTCAGCTTCCATAGTATTAGCCCTTGCATTGCTGCAGAAGACTGTAGTTGAGTCACAAAGGTTTATACACCTGTGTGAACTATTGGCAGAGGTGAGATTTAAACTGGAAGCTGATTCAGAGCTTACATTCCTTCCCTTAGGAAGTGGAGAGAAAGTCAGGCAGCTGTGAAAGTAGCGCAAAACTGAAGCTCGGCAATTTCATGTGGCATAGCTTGTTAGACTATGAGTGGTGCTGTGGCCTAGAGGTGGAGCTCTCGCCTCACAATCAGGAGGCTGTGAGTTCGATCCTAAGTAGAGGCAGATATTTCTCTCTCTGAGCACAATGTGAATATATCTGCCAAACAAAACTCCGCATTGGCGACAGGAAGGGCATCGTCCATTCAAACACTCAGCTCCATTCAGTTACCCAGACTCCACCCTGCAAGGGATTATGGGGTCATTAAAAGAAGAGGATAGCTTGTTAGACTATATACCACTCCTGATGTTGCAGGCTTCCTAAACCTCTGGAGATCTTTTGAAGGACATGCTTTGAGAACGCGTGGCTTGAGCTGCGGGCCAGGAGGTGGTGATCGACTTTTGGTTTGAGTCGACGTGACATTTCTGAAATGTTGTCGGGCTTTTCTCACCCAGCTTGCCATCAGAAGGCCAAGAGAGTCCCACCGAGTTGTGTTGCAGCAATGAGGACACGGGAAACGCATCTTCGGAGACAGACAACTTGGTGAGTGGGGCAGGAACCTGGGCAACGTGTCTCTATTTCAGTATCCCTTTAAGCAGTATCCTTGCTCAGTGTGAGGTGGAGCTAGCATCCAATTCCTAGGTAATCATGGTTATTGAAGAATATTGAAGCAGATGTAGCTCATATAGTACTCGTGTACCACTCTTTTAAATTTTATTTTATTTTTTTTCAAAATGCAGGGAGAGACCCATAATGCCAAGCTGGGAACCGAAAAGAAAAGGATAGCGCTCAGGAAAGAGAGAACAGAGCCATCAGAAAACCCTAAAGATGTTAGCAACAGCAGAGAGAACAAAAAGTAATATAATGTCTAGAAAAAGCTAGCCATTTTATTTCCATCAGTTTACTGAAAGAATTAAGTTTCCTAGCCAACCTGTCTCTATTTAAAATGCCCAGCTAGGTGGCAGCACCTACCACATTTTTGAGAAAAAGGAAGGAAGAAAGAAAGAAAGGAAGGAAGGAAGGAGGGAGGGAGGGAGGGAGGGAGGGAAGGGAAGAGAGAGAGAGAAAGAAAAAGGGAGGGATAAAAAGAAAGAAAGGAAAGGAGGGAGGGAGGGAGAGAGGAGAGAGAGAGAAAAAGAGGGAGGGAGGGAGGGAGAAAAAGAGAAAGAAAGAAAAGGAAGAAGGAAGGAAGAGGGAAAGGAAGGAAAAGGGAGGAGGGAAGAAAAGAGAAAAGAAAGAACAAAAGAAACGGAAGGAAGGAAGAAGGGGTGGAGAAAATGGAAGAGGGAAGGAAGGAAAGAAAGGGGAAGAAAGAAAAGAACAAAAGGAAGAAAGGAAGGAAGAATAGAGAGATGATAGATGGAGAGAAAATGGAAAGAGGTGAATGGATAGACATACGACAGACAAATAAAATGCAGACAGATCATTAAGAAACTCCCATGTTTTATAGGCAATGAAAGCTTAGTCTATGTTGGTGGGGAGGGAAATTAATAAATTATTAGGCCTTTTAAGAAAACTGGTCAGCTGGAGAAAGGTGCTACCAAACTCCTTTTGACTTTTATACTTTATGTAAGCCACCAAAAGTTGTCTAGATTGTGGCACAACAGAAATGGGGTGGGAAGGCTCCATCGGCCCATCACCAAGAAGCAACCAAGGACGACGTAAGATGCGAGGAGTGTGCGTTAAATGGAGGGGACAACTGATTCAGAAACCAATCTCCCTTCTGTCTTCCTGAACAGAAAAATAAAATACCCCAATGTTGTGGAGAAGAGGAAGTACCAAACCGTCTCCGAATTCCAGTTTGTATACCCAGGTACGTCGAAGAAAACCGCTGAACTCTTTCTTAAGATTGTCTTGCTTTCTTCCTCTCCGAAAAGAACCGTTCTTGGTGGCCTCCAAATTCGGTTTAACGGAGTTGTCACCTCGTCCCATAATGTTCCTTTATTGTCCTTCTGTTGTCCTTTGACGGCTGTAGACCTGTAGACCTTCCACCTTAACGTAGCTAAACCAGGCTGGCTAACATTAACAAGAACGGTGGGTGAATTCGGGCTGGGGGAACAAGGAACTCTTTGCGTACCGGTTACGCCTTCTCCCTGCGAAAGGCAGGAAGGGATCAAACCGGTCAGAAAGAGATGTAGGAAAGTCAAACATCGGACCGTGGCCCAATCTTGCAGATTTCTCTTCTCCTTGCTCCTCAGGAAAATCGAATTTTCACTCCCCCCAAGAAAATACAAAGCAGAATTTGCGCTCCATCTACCAGGCGAAGGTAGAACCGAAGCCGCCGAGGTCCGCTCAGCTGTCGTGCTGGATGCCTCACCATCAGTGGGACATACGCAAATCCCAAAGGTATCGGCTCCTACAGCACCTGGGGGGTGTTGTCTAACCATGGTCTCTTAAGCTTGAGATTGTGAGAAGCTTCTCTGGTGTTTCTCCTCACTGGTGTATCCAGGACCTGCCTCCCTCAAACACCACTGCCTAGATCAGTTTCTCAATGGTGGCCGTTTTTAAAGACCTGTGGACTTCAACTTCCAGAATTCCCCAGGCTGGCGGAGGAATCTTGGGAGTTCAAGTCCAGCTGTCAGCTGACCTAAGATTTATACCATGTTTCCCCGAAGATAAGACCCTGTTTTATATATATATATATATATATATATATATATATATATATATATATATATATATATATATATATATATATATATATATATATATATATATATTTGAACTCTGAAATAAGCGCTTGGCCTTATTGCCATACGCTCAAAAGCCCGATTGGGCTTATTATCAGGGGATGTCTTATTTGGGGGGAAACAGGGTAGGTGTGGGTTTTATTCTACAAATATGGGTCAGGGTTTGGCTTCAAAAATTTTATGTAAGGGGTTCTCTGCCTGGTTGCCGGGTGGGCATGGCCATGGTGGGCGTGGCCTAGTCAGCCTCCTGCACCACGGGGGGGGGGGCGTTTTTGCCCTCCCCAGGCTCCAGAGGCTTTTCTCAAACCTCCAGGAGGGCGAAAAGGGCCTCCCCAGGCTCCAGAGGCCCTCTGGAGGCTGGAAAGATGCCAGTTTCCAGCCTTCCCAAACTTCCAGTAGGCCTGTTTTTCGCCCTCCCCGAGCCTCTGCATGCACCCTGCATCCAAAATGGGCCACATAGGGACTCCTGGGAGGGGTGAGGTGGGCGGGGCCAGTCAGGAGTGAGGGGGTTCTCCAAACTGCACAGAATCTTAGCTAGAGGTTCTCCCAAACCCCCAGCAGCCCACCCCGGTAGGGGTGTCACATGGTAGGCAAGGAAGGTGTGTATGGGAGTCATGTGATAGACAAATTCAGACCCGTGAGGTTCTACATCTCCAACCTGGAGCCCAAGGTTGACTTTGGACAACGTTGCCTTCTCCAAGCCTTTTCTTTCCCAATGGGGTTTGTGGAGGGCAGAATTGCATACATTTAACGTAGGGGACCCAAAGGTGCTTTTTTCAAGAGGCAACTGGACTTTCTGGTTTTTCTTTGAAGACGTTTCGCTTCTCATCCAAGAAGCTTCTTCAGCCCTCCAAGCTTCTTCTTCTGAGCTGAAGAAGCTTCTTGGATGAGAAGCGAAATGTCTTCAAAGAAAATCCAGTTTGCCTCTTGAAGGAAAAAAACACCTTTGGGACAACCCATGACCTGATGATTTGATTTGAGAATCTCCGTAGACATTTAACGTAGGGGAGTTATTCTTCGATATAAAAATTCCATGCCAAAGTCATGATCCTCCACCTTGCAATGCGTGAGGGGAAGAAGTCTAACTTGCTCACCAATAAAGGAGAATATTTGTAACTCGGGGTTGAAATGTGGGGCCCTTGGTGCTCTCTCTGAGCTTGGTGGTTTTCTTGCAGGCGTTTCATTACCCAACTAGGGAACGCCATCAGTGTTTGAAGGGAGTGGGGCTTCTTGCATTCCCTTCTGGCACTGACGATGTTACCTAGTTGGGCGATAAAACATCTGCAAGAAAATCACCAAGCTCAACTTCTGATACGTTCTTTTTTACACTGGCGACTTCAAAAAGCAGGGGACCCAAATCCCGCCTTCGTTTACGACGACTAGCAGCTTTCTTTCTCGCAATTATTCTCCACCCCCACCCCTCTACCCTTCTTTCGCACCCAGGGGAAATGTCACCCCAGATGCCAACTGCCCGGTCGGTAACGACTTTTTGAGAAAGAATCCGACTCAGACTCTGAGAAGCCTGACCTACAAGATCAACAAACTCGTCCTGGTGAACGAAAATGACCTCGGGCCCACTCAAAACACCCCTTCCACCCCGACGGTGAACTCTTACTTCCCTCACCTGCAACATCACCCCGTCTCTGAAAAAACGGGGCCCTTAACTGAAGCTTTCCAGAGATCGAAGCGCCGTTTGGCAAAGAGGGAAGACCGGGTCGAACAGCAGCCGCCCACAGAAGCGTGGAGCAAACTCAGGGGGTTCCCGGCTCCTTTGAGGAATTCCCCCAGGTTGAGGCCTGTGTCAGCCAAGGAACACCACGAGAAAGCTACGGATCAGATGCTTGCCAGGAAAAGAAACCCAAACGTAAAGCTGGCCGGGAAAGGAAGGGGAGACCTCAACAGGCCTGGGGTCGACACGGACGGTATCCCTCAAACCAAGAGCGCCATCATCATCCCGACCGTCAGCCGGTATCTCTCCAGCGAAAACCTAAGTGCCAAAGGCACTCCCCTGGGGTGGAAAACCGTGACCCAGTTCCTAGCCGAGAAAAATGTGGCCGAGGGGATTCCGATAAACGGTTCCCAGGGCGAACTGGGATCAAGTTCCTTTTCGGCGGCCTCCGGCACCAGCCCAAAAGACGAAACCTCCAATACGGGTGCCGACGAACCGGATCGAGCCGAGCCAGAGACAGATGTCAAAGTTGGGGACGCTGGAGACCTCGAACCTGGATCCAATGCAACGGAATGACACCCCCCCCCCAAAAAAGAGGAAGAGTTTATTCCGCAACGCTATTTTTTTTAAAAAAAAAGGGGAAAGAATTGGCTCTTTGTCTTCCCTGGTAATGCATGCTAAACTGCCCAGAGTGCAGGTTGGAAAAAAAAGCTACTTTCCCACAGGCGAGTGGAGGGCTCCTGTTGGAAAAAATGCCCTTCCCTATGGAGTTTTAAAACCCAGAGTCCCTCAGCTCTGGAGGTTTGCTGGTTGGAGAAGACTGTAGCAGAGGACATTGGGTTGCTAAAGAAAAAAAAAGGGGGAAAAAAAAGAAACGGGGGTGGGGGGGGAGAGAAATTGCTGATAATAGCTTCTTTTGCTGGAAATTAAGACTCTGGGGTGGACTTTAGGACTCTCCGTGCAGATGAGTGCTCTCCAGGGTCTCTTCGGGCTCCGTTTTGAGACATTAAAGCTTTCAGCATCCTGAAGCCGACCCAGTTTCTTTCCTTGTCTGTGCAGTTTGGAAAGCCTTCTTGGTCCTTATTGCGAACGCAATCCGGGAAGAACGGAAGCGTCTGCAGTACGGATGGCGAACCTTTTCGGCACCAAGTCTCGAAAAGGGAGTGTGCGCAAGCACGTCTGGGCCACAACCCGGGGCGCATGTGCGTGCCAAAAATGAGCTTCCGGTTTCAGCTACTGGACTTCCGGTTTCAGCCAGCTACTCTTCCGGGTTTCTGGCGCGCACGCTCACGCAGGAAAACGGAAGTCCAGCTAGATCTTCTAGCTTCCAGCACTGCCACATGCAAAAAGGCCAGCTGATAGTCGCGTGCAGGCATGCACGCCAGAAACTCGGAAGAGGAACAGGGGGAAGCCGCCCATGCCAGGCGACATGGCTCCACGTGCCACTTTATTATTATATTTTTTGCAAGAGGCAAAATTGCTCAGAGGCAGATTTCTTTTTCTTCTTTTCCTCACCAAAAAAAGGGTAGGTGCGTCTTATACTCCGAAAAATACGGTACCTCCAAGCGAGTAAATCAACCACAACAAAAAAGGAAGAAAACAAAAAAACAAAACAAGATGCCAAACCAGAGGCAGAGCTTGGAAAGTTTATTTTTCCTACACTAGGAAGGGGGGAAAAAAAAAAAAAGGCACGAACAAATTATTCCCAACTTTTATCGTTCCTTTAGTGCGTTTCCTACACACACAATTTTTTGTTGTTGTTGTTTTTACAAAAATAACATCTGGATTTAAACTTGCCCTGCCCCTTCCAGGGCTATTATCCAGACAGCCTAAATCAGGGGTCCCCAACCGTGGCAATTTGAAAACTTGTGGGCTTCAACCGGCTGGCTGGCTGAGGAATTCTGGGAGTTGGAAGTCCCCAAAAGTTTTAAAAGCCGCCAAGGTTGGAGAGACCTCTGCCCTAAATGATCTTCCCCTTCAAAAAAACACCCCCAACCTTACCCTTAGTTGTGCAGCCCCCTCCCCACTTCTAGGGGAGGTACCTACACCATTAGATGAGACCCTAAGCGGGCAGCTGAGAAGCTTCGTTCAAGGTCGCCCAGGTGATTTCTGCACCAACCGATGCCCCACCTCTGTGCCCAAGGCCAGGAAAGACCCTGGCTCATTCCCCAGAAGGAGTGAGGGGAGAGGGGAGGGGAGGCTATCTATGGTGGAACCGGGGTAGAAGATACTGTCGGGAGGGGCAAATCCATCGGTGGTGCCTCGGCTTCTGGGACAGGGCTGCCTTTGCGGACTTCCAGTTTCTCGCCCAGCTGGTTGAAAAGCTCTTTCACCGCTTCGCTGCTCTGTGCCAAGGAGAAGATTTAAAATATGGTAAATGGCTGCCCCGGAGATACAGCCAGTCCTCAAATCGTGACCACAACTGAGCCCCAAATTCCTGGGGTTAAGCCAGACGTTAAGGGAGTTCTGCCTCACTTTACAACCTTTCTTGCCAGGGTCATTAAGCGAATCGCTGCTGTTGTTAATTTAGTAACCCGGTCGTTAACCGAATCGGGCTCTCCCCACTTGATCCCTGTTCTGACCTAGGCTTCCCAAGAGCATGAAGCAGATTCCTTGTCCCGACAAAACCCCCATTTTTATTAAGTTGCTGTGAATTCCTCTCATTCGTATCCAGCAAAGTCCTTCAAGGGTGAATTTAGAGTCAGAGACCTTATCTGGCTTGGAGAGCTGCCAGGCCGATATCTTCAAAACTTGGCAAGGAGTCTCGGAGAGTCACGAACCAGTTAAGGGAACTAATTGTCTCCTGCAAACTCCCCTCCCCTTTTGCTCCTCTTTATTCCCTCTGGAGGGGCCATTTATCATCCACCTGTGGCCTTACTCCTGAGTCGACCCTTGTTCTTTAGCTGTTCCCTTCATCTGGCAATTCTGCACATTGGGAACAGGCTCCAGCTGTTCTTCTGTCCCACTGATGTCCGATTCCAAAGGCAGCTGACAACTGTCAGATGGCCCTGGCCCTCTCTCTGCCTCTGACATAGAGCCCTCATCAGAGCCTTCTCTAGACTCCAGGACTGGCCCATGTTCCTCCCCAATCTCCTCACTGTCTAAGTCTGCCACCAGCTCCGCTGGCGGGCCACAATAATCACCTGACAATTGTCATAAATACGAGTCAGTTGCCGAGCGGCTGAATTTTGATCACACGACTGTGGGGATGCTAAGATCCTAAGTCTGGGGTTTTAAATTGAGCCGAATTTATTTAATAATTTTAAATTTTTAATTGATGTTTGTCTTGTGTTTTTAAATAGGCTGTACACCGCCCTGAGTCCTTCGGGAGAAGGGCGGTATAGAAATAAAATTCTATATAAAAATTCTCTGGAACAACCTCCCCCCAGAGTTACGTACAATAACAGACCTCCGGATTTTTCGTCGGGTCCTGAAAACCTATTTATTTCAACTAGCTGGGCTGGCTTGAGTTAAATTTTAAATTGATTTTAAATTGGGTTGTTTTAATTTACAGCCAAAATATTTAATTATTTTAAACTGTTTTTTAAATTTTGTATGTTCTGTTTTTTACTTTGGCTGTTCACCGCCCTGAGTCCTATTTGGAGAAGGGCGGTATAGAAATGGAAACAAACAAACAAATAAATAAAATTATACTTATACTTATACTCCCACCCACCCCAGCGCTGTTGTAACTTTTGAACGGTCGCTAAACGAATGGTTGTTACGTCGAGGGCTGTCTGTACAACCATCACCACGTTCCCACACTCGAAATTCAGGTTGGCATCTTTATTTAGGATGGTTGCCTACGTCCTGGGGTCATGGGATTGCCCGAGAATTTCCAACAAATATCAGGAGGGAACCCTAACAGCCACAGTGGTAAGGTTGTGAAGCCTGACAGAAGCTCGTTCAACAACTGCCCTGTTTAGCGATGGAAGCTCCATTCCCAATTGCGGTCATTAAGTCGAGGACTACCTGTAGTACAGCCTGATGGCGTTTCGCAGGTGTCCACTGTTTTACGTGTCTGCCAGCACCTATTCCATCGCCCCTGCTTTAGGGGAGCCCCACAAGAGTTGTGGGCGGAGGAAGGGGGTGCCCCAAAGGTTATGTCTCATCCCTACCACTTCCACCGAACCCCCCCCTCCAAAAAACCCCTCTGTCCCCGACGGAACTCTTGCATGGAAGATGCAGAGAATCTTCTCTTTGCCCTCCCCCTCCCTTGCACTCCTCTACCTGTTTGGTGGGTTCCAAGGATTTCTGCAGCGATTCCAGCTTGGCGGGGACGACTTTATGATGGAGGTGAAGCAGCATCCTCAGTAGGTGCCGGTGGACATTGTCCTTCCTGGAACGGGGTTGAAAGAAGACAGTTGGTGGCTCAGTTTGGAAGCCCCGCAGCTTCTCCCAATCAGTACCCCTAACTACCTGCCTTAGAATGAGTGGCAACCCTTTCCTCCCCTCTCCTTTTTCATTCCTCCTTCCCTTCCCTCTCCTTTTTTGTTCTTCCTTTCCTTCTCTTCCATTTTCCCTTCCCTTCCCCATCCTTTTTCTTTTTCCTTCCCTTTTCCCTCCCCTCCCCTTTTTCTTCTTCCCTTCCTTCCACTCCCCTCCCTCTCCTTTTTTGTTCTTCCTTTCCTTCTCTTCCATTTTCCCTTCCCTTCCCCATCCTTTCTTTTTCCTTCCATTCCCTTCCCTTTTCCCTCCCCTCCTTTTTCTTCTTCCCTTCCTTCTCTTCCATTTTCCCTTCCCTTCCCCATCCTTTTTTCCTTCCCTTTTCCCTTCTCTCCCTTTTCTTCTTCCCTTCCTTCCACTCCCCTCCCTCTCCTTTTTTCTTCCTTCTTTTTCCTTCCCTTCTCTTTCCTTCCCCTCATTCTTTTTCCTTCCCTTCCTTTCCCTTCCATCTTCCCTTCCTTCTCTTTTTCCATCTCTTCCCTCCCCTCGCTTCCCGAGGGAGCATAGAATATAAGCGCAAGAAACACTTCCGCTGTCACCTTCTGGGAAAGCAGGTGAGTGTTACCTGGGGCAGGCCGTCAGGAAGAAGCGGTCGAAAAGGACAGCGCAGAAATCGTCCTGCCCAAATTCGTCAGCCAGCAAGGTGAGGTTGCCGGTGAACAGGTGCAGGAAAATGTCGCCAAAGGCCAGGTCGTTAAAAGTCTCCGCTACAAAAGGCCCAGAGAGATACTTAGGGTGACTTTGAGAAGAGGGGGGAGAGAACCACTTTCTCCCTCCCCCTCTCTAAAGCAGGGATCTGCAATCTCAAACACTCAAAGAGCCATTTGGACCCGTTTCCCACAGAAAAAAAAAAACACCGGGAGCCACAAAACCCTTCCCGTGCCTGACTATTTCTTGAGCGGCCACAAAACTAGCATATGTAGTTGAATTATACGTTCTGTTTTCTTCTGAAACTTTTCTTTTCTTGGATTTATCCATGGTTGGCCTACCAGGGGTTGAAAAGCTCAATAAATCGCGTATCAGTGGGTGTCGCACATTGGCGGTTGTGACGTGTAATTTGAGTGACAGGGAGCCGCAGCAGAGGGGTTCCAGAGCCGCAGGTTGCTGACCCCTGCTCTAAAGTGAGGAGGAGGAGAGAGAAGGTGGTGGATGACTCCACGATGTCTTTACTGCAATTTTTGTTTTTGTTTTCATTTTGGTCTTAAGTCTTGTAATTTCTTCCTGACTTGAAGAGCCACCAATGCAGGGAGTGCTTTTGGCTTTTCCACTGAGATGAAGACATGGGACAAGGGGGCTTACTCAGGGTGGGGACCAAGCGAAGCAATGCGTTCTTGTTCCTTTGCTTGGTGATGTGAAGCACGTAGTAAAGGCCGATCTCACAGGCGATCCGCTGCTCTTGCAGAAATCTGGGACACGCACAAAAAGAAGAGTTTCAGCGGCTGTGTTTGTTCACTTGTTCGTTCACTCATTCCCTTGCTTATTCATTCATTTTCTACAACGCCTTTATTACTTTAATCAATATCTCAAGGCGACAACGATATCCAACACACCTTCCTTCTCCTACATTTCCTACAATAACATCCTTGAGGTGGGTTGGGCTGAGAGAAAGCGGGTAGCCCAGTCACCCACCCACTTTCATGATTAAAGTGGGACTAGAATTCACCGTCTCTTGTTGTTTGGGCCAAAGTCACCCAGCACTTTCATGCCTAAAGCAGAACTAGAATTCACAGTCTCCTGGTGATTGGTCCAAAGTCATCCAGCTAGGTTTCATGACTGAGGTGGTACTAGAACTCACAGTCTCCTGTTGATTGGCCCAAAGTCACCCAGCTGGCTTTCATGCCTAAGGCGGGACTAGAACTCACTGTCTCCTGCTTACTAGCCAGGTGCCTTACCACTTAAATGATTTTTTTTTGTAACTCACAATTCTCAGCGAGGCCTGGTGGGTGAACAGCAGCCTTGCTTATTAACAATGGGCGTTCTGGACCCAGTTGTCGAGAAGTCGAGGACTACCTACATTTTGGCTTCGGTCTCTGAAGCCCACCTTCTTCAGCCCTGCCGACCGGAAGGTTTTGACTGATGGGCAAAGGCTCCCGAGCTGAAATGACTTACTTTGGAAACATCTCAGGGATGGCGCTGGGGTAAGACGCTGGCGCTTTCTCTTCCACAGGCAGCTTCTGATCCACGGTGAAGGTGTAGTCGTCCACCACGAAGGCCATCAGCATGGGCAAAAATTTGGTGATCAAATCCACTTCCTGGGAGACAGAAAGGCAGTGGAGGAGGTTCACCTAACATTATCCTTAACTGCTAGTGAGAATCAGACATTCAAGACCATAAGCCAGAGGTCCCCAACCCTTACAAGGCCGTGGCCCTGTTCGAAACTGGGCCACGGGGAGATGGGCATGGGCGCACGTGTAAAGCTCCACTCTTGTTCTCACCTAGGCTTCCCCAGCAGCACAAAGCCCTCATCCCGATAAACCCCTTTTATTTAATTTACAGTGAATTCCTCTCCAGCAAAGTCTTTCCTCTCCCACAGTCTTTCAAGATAATTCACAATTACCGACCTTTATCAGGCTTGGAGAGTGGCCAGGCCGATATCTTTCAGACACCAAGAATGCAGGAATGAACTAATTGTCTCCTGCAAACTCCATTCCCCTTTAGCTCCTCTTTTATTCCCTCTGGGAGGGGCCATTCATCATCCACCTGTGGCTTTACTCCTGAGTTGACCCTTGTTCTTTAGCTGTTCCCTTCGTCTGGCAACTCTGTGCATGTGCATACTGGGAACATGCTCCAGCTGTTCTTCTGCCTCACTGATGTCTGACTCTGAAGGCAGCTGATAACTATCAGACGGCCCTGGCCCCCTCTCTGCCTCAGACGCAGAGCCCTCATCAGAGCCTTCCCCAGACTCCAGGACTGGCCCATGTTCCTCCCCAACCTCCTCACTGTCCGAATCTGCTGGCGGGCCACAAGAAGTGACAGGCAAGTGTGCATATGTGTGAAGCTCCACTTACGTGAGGACACTTGCACTCCCACGCCTGTCACACACACATATGTGCTCTGGGCCGAGATGCCCAGCTGGAAAAGTTATGGACCGCTGCCATAAGTGATAACGTTCATGCTGATCCCTTACCAGTTTGGGTTCTTTGAAGATCTGGCTGTCGATTACATCCCAAGCGCCTTGTCCCAGGGACAGCATCCTCAGAAGTAACAAGAGCTCCAGGCTTTCCTGAAAATTCAACAACATGGAACACGGAAGCATCTCCGAGTGAATTCTCCGGATGCTAAAATCTGCCAGGTCGACTATCCGCTCAACGAACAAGTGGAAATTAAACTACGGCCGCGTCGGCATCCGGAACGAACCCCGATGATTGCCAAAATGTGCACCGTGACATCACAAAGGCTGCTCTTTGGATCTGTTCCTCGCTTCTAGTTGCTCCATCATCATCTTAGCAAACCTGGTGCCTTGCCTCACCACCCCAGTAGATTGTGAGAAATGCTAAACCCCTCCTGTTTGTCCCCCACTTTCTGAGCTGGGGCACCACTGGTCTCTTCTAGCACTGCTTTTGAGGGTCTGGCAATGGCCATTAGAATCCTTTTTCTACCGGGAGGGGGGGGGAGACGTCCTTTCAGTTATGTTTAGGAGCTCTGAGCTTTCCCTCCATCAGGAAATGTAGAGTTCAGCTCTCAGATCTTCACTGCAAAACCCCAAGTGCACGTTGCAAATCCACTTCGCTTGGACAACCATTCGTCTGGGGTGGAATAAGATCTCCTGCCTTGGGCTTGGACTAGAAGAGGAGGGAAGTAAGCAGCGGGGTACCACGAGATTCTGTCTTAGGCCCAGGACTCTTCAGTATCTTCATAAACGACTTAGATGAGGGAATAGAAGGAGAACTCACCAAATTTGCAGATAATACTAAGCTGGCAGGAATAGCTAACACCCTAGAAGATAGGCTCAAGATCCAGATGGATCTTGACAGACTTGAACACTGGGCCCTATCTACACAAAATGAAATTCAATGTAGAGAAAAGTAAAGTCTTACACTCAGGCAAGAAAAACCAAAAGTAGACATATAGACTGGGGGAAACCAGGCTTAAGAGCAGTGACTGTGAGAGGGATCTTGGAGCCTTGGTGGTACAGCGGACTAAACTGCTGTTAAAGTAGCACTTAGCTGCCAGTTGCCTGCAATTACTGCGAGTTCAAATCTCACCAGGCTCAAGGTTGACTCAGCCTTCCATCCTTCCGAGGTAGGTAAAATGAAGACCCAGATTGTGGGGGCAATAAGCTGACTTTGTATATAAAAGAACACCGCTTAGGGGAGGCCGAAAGCCCTACTAAGCAGGTATATGCAAAAGTATGAAGGCTATTGCTTAACGCATTGTAAGCCGCCCTGAGTCTCTGGAGAAGGGCGGCATATAAATCGAACCAATAAATAAATAAATAAATAAATAAATAAGTCAGCCGTGTGCATCGGCAGCCAAAAAAGCCAACACAATCCTAAATTGCATTAACTGAGGGATACAATCAAGATCAAGTGAGGTACTAATACCACTCTATAAAGCCTTACTAAGGCCACACCTAGGATACTGCATTTCAGTTTGGGTCACCACACTATAAAAAAGATATTGAGACTCTAGAAAGAGTGCAGAGAAGAGCAACCAGGATGATGAGGGGACTGGAGGCTAAAATATGCGATGAACCGTTACAGGGACAACCAACCAATGGAACAGAAGTTGTGGGAGCTTCATCATTGGAAAGTTTCAAGAAGAGATTGGACTGCCATTTGTCAGAAATAGTGTAGGGCCGTGATGGCGAATCTATGGCACGCGATATCGGTGGGTGAGCCATATCGGTGGGCACGCAAGCTCAGCTCCAGCTGATTTTCAGGCCTTCTGGGCCCACTGGAAGTCGGGAAACAGGCTCTTTCTGGCCTCCGGAGGGCCTCCAGGGGAGTGGGGAAGGCCGTTTTCACCCTCCCCAGGCTCCTAGAAAGCCTCTGGAGCCTGGGGAGGGCGAAAAAACGGGCCTACCGGGCCCACTATGACATGACGTGCCAAAAGCAGGGGAAGCGCGCGGGCTGCGGGGTGAGTAGAATTATGCGTGTGGGCATGTGCGCAACCCTCCAACACTTACCCCGCTTTTGGCACGCAGTAGCCATCACTGGTGTAGGGTCTCCTGCTTGGGCGGGGGGGGGGGTTTGGTCTAGATGACCTACAAGGTCCCCTTCCAACTGTATTAATCTGTTAATGACCTGTGAAGGGCCCTAGGATTCTACAATTCAAAAGGTCCAGCCCCAACTTACCCTGGGTAACACTTCCTGACCAATCAGCTCCTGCAAATTCCGGATGGTACTCAAAGCCAAGGTGTTAATGGCAAATGGATCACACAGGATCATCGACAGGTCCCTAAGGAAGGCGAGAAGAAACAGAACCCAATGTACCTTTGCGGCAACCTACAGGTACTCCTCAACGTACGACCACAATTGGGCTCAAAATTTATCTTGCTAAGTTGAGTTTTGCCTCATTTTACGACTTTCCTCGCCGCGCTGGTTCAGTGAATCACGGCAGAAGAGGTTGCAGAAAAGAAATGCTTTTAAAAGCCTCTGACGATCAGGCAACTCAGCTGGGATCATCAGAGGCTTTTAAAAGCATTTTTTTTCTACAACCTCTTCGGCCGAAGAGGTTGTAGGGGGAAAAATGCTTTTAAAAGCCTCTGACGATCCCGGCTGAGCCGCGCGATCATCAGAGACTTTTTTTTTTTACTTTTAAAAGCATTTTGTCGGCCGAAGAGGTTGTACAAAAAATGCTTTTAAAAGTAAAAAAAAAACAGCCTCTGATGATCGCTTGGCTCAGCTGGGCATGGGCGGGGGCAGGGATTTTTGCTACCGTTTCCCCGAACCGCACGCCACCCTCGCTACCGTTTCTGGCGATCCGGTCCGAACCAGGAGCATTTCACCCCTGCTTCCTCGTTAAGGAAATCACTGTGGTTGTTCGGTTAGCAGCATGGTTGTTAAGCGAATCCAGCTTTCCCGTTGATTCTGCTTGTCAAAAGGGGAATCGTGTGACCTTAGGGGACACGGCAACGGTCGTTAAGTATGAACCAGTTACAGAGCGTCAGAATTTTGATTACGGGACCACAGGGGTGCTGCGACGGTCTTTAAGTGTGAAAAAGGCTGTAAATCCCTTGTTTTTTCAGCCCCGTTGTAACTTTGCAAGGTCACTCAATGAAAGGTGTACTGTTTTGTGCCGTTCCAGTTGGCTAGAATAAAGATATATATACAGACTAGGAATGTAAGGGGATTTGGGGTTTGTTGTGGCTCCGATCCCCGAGCCCATCTTATCGGAGGAAGAAGGCTCCGAACATGAAGGAGAGGAGCTGGCCAGGCCTCCCTCTCCAGGTCCCTCCTCTCTGGCAATGCCTCAGGTCTGTGCCAAGGGAGAGGAGATTGACCAGGAGCCAGGTGTCTCCGATGACAGCGATGAGGGGGATAAGTCGTTCCTGGATCCACGCCAACGAAGGCGAGATAAACGTTTGCAGCAGATGAGGAGGCGTGCCAGGGATTAAGCTGAGTCACTGGACCACACCCCACAGGCTATATAAGAGAGTGTGGTGGCCATTTAGACTCTGTAACGGACAAAGCTAACTTCTGGCTAGTCACTTTGTACAACGCCTGATCTGCTGAAGGTTTCATGTTTGAGCTGGACTGTTTTGAAAACTGTGTGTATTTGTTGGTGATTATCTGGTGGAGGAATATTCCCTCTTCTTGAAGTAAAGCACTTGGCAGACGGTTATCGTATTGCTGCCAAGTTCCTGATAACGAACCTTGTGTGTGCCGAGTACGTCTTTAACCCCCAGCTGGCTGTTTGTGTGTGTGTGGGGACGGGGACAGAACAGGGTTTATTTAGGCATCTGTGTCTAACATAGAAAATGTCCGTCACCAGTTCAACTCCAGGCAGTTCAGAACAAAGACCCAAAAAGGAAACACAGCAGCAGATTCCTCACTGCTGACACATCACGTTTCGTGAATGGAGTTTTAACGCTAGAAATTTTTTCGCGGCAGGAAAAGCCCAGCCTCCCTCCAGATACATCGACACTCACCCCAAGACTTGCTCTTGGCCTTTTTTCACTCCGTCGAGGAAACCCTGCAGCTCCCGCGCCCGCTTGTTATCGACAAACTTTTCCCGAATGCAAGCATCGAGGCACCAAGTAAACTGCCAAGGAAGGGAGCAAGGAAATATATATTTTTTTAAAAAAAATATTTTTGACATAAGAGTGTGAACCAGGAGGCTGACCAGCACCTGAAAGAATGCAGACACCTGGGAAGGGAAGTTCTAGAGGTCTAGTGGTGAGGTTAGAAAGCTGGAGACGGTGAGTTCTAGTTCCGCCTTAGGCATGAAAATTGGTTGGGTGATTTTGGGCCAATCACCAGGAGACGGTGAGTTCTAGTTCCATTTTAGGCATGAAAGTTGTCTGGACGACTTAGGGTCAACTACCAGGAGACAGTAAATTCTAGTCCTGCTTTAGGCATGAAAACCAGCTGGGTGATTTTGGGCCAATCATCAGGAGACGGTGAGTTCTAGTTCCATTTTAGCCATGAAAGTTGTCTGTATGACTTTGGGCCAATCACCAGGAGGCAGTGAGTTCTAGACCCGCCTTAATCATGGAAGTTGGTTGGATGACTTTGGGCCAATCACCAGGAGACGGTGAGTTCTAGTTCCATTTTAGGCATGAAAGTTGTCTGGATGACTTAAGGTCAACTACCAGGAGACAGTGAATTCTAGTCCTGCTTTAGGCATGAAAACCAGCTGGGTGATTTTGGGCCAATCATCAGGAGACGGTGAGTTCTAGTTCCATTTTAGGCATGAAAGTTGTCTGTATGACTTTGGGCCAATCACCAGGAGGCAGTGAGTTCTAGACCCGCCTTAATCATGGAAGTTGGTTGGATGACTTTGGGCCAATCACCAGGAGACAGTGAGTTCTAGTTCCATTTTAGGCATGAAAGTTGTCTGGACGACTTAGGGTCAACTACCAGGAGACAGTGAGTTCTAGTCCCACCTTAGGCATGGAAAGCCAGTGGGGTGACTTTGGGCGAGTCCCACTCTTTCTCTCAGACCAACCCACCTCACAGGATTGTTGTTGAATGGAAAATAGGAGGAAGAATTCGTGTTGGATATATCAGCCTCTTGGAATTCTTTGTAAAAAATAAGAAAGGCGGGATACAAATAAGTAAAAATGAGAAAATAAGGTTGATATTTAGATTAGAGTGGCCTGCCACAACAGTCTCGCTTAGGGGACAAGCTGGGATGCGAACAAGCTGGGATGTTTTGATGGCGACAAAACTTTATAGCCGCGGAAGGGCTGGAGGAAGGGCTACAACCACCGTTTCTTGGGTTTGTACCTTGTGGCAGGGGTCCACCGTGCAGATCTCGCTGATGTCCAGATCGTGGAGGGACATCAGGAGCTCCGCCCTTAACGTGCAATAATGGACATTCCGTGTCCGAAGGAAGAGAGTCCGGAGGAATTGGAGGACCATGTCATACAGCTTCACGTTCTTCCCGATCATCTGAGTCAGCTTCTGAACCACCTGGTCCCAAAGACAGAGCAAGGTTAGAGCCTTGGTTAGTACAGTGGACTAAAGCACTGTTATTAACATCTGCTGCTTGCAATTACTGCAAGTTCGAATCTCCCCAAGCTCAAGGTTGACTCAGCCTTCCATCCTTTCAAAGGTAGGTGAAATGAGGACCCAGTTTGTGGGGGAAATAAGATGACTTTGTATAAATATACAAAAGTATGAAGGCTATTGCTTAACGCATTGTAAGGTGCCCTGAGTCTCCGGAGAAGGGCGGCATATAAATTAAAACAAACAAACAAAAAGGTTTGGTGTGGGGTCGAGGACAATTCACCATGGCCAACTCGCCACGGCCATCTAAGTGTGGTCAACCCAGCACCAGCCAACTCACTGTGGCTTCCTCACGACAAGACAACTCGCCGTGCCCGGCTGTGGGACAACTTGCCATGGAAAATTCCACGCAGCGTAACTCGGTGTGATGTTATCCTTTGAGATATTTCTTTGAGATGTTGTCCCGTTGACAAAAATGGAAGATGTATAGCAATAGCCATAGCACTTAAGATTTATATCTCAGTTCACAGTGCTTTTACAGCCCTCTCTAAGCGGTTTACAGAGTCAGCCTCTCGCCCCCAACAATCTGGGTCCTCGTTTTACCCACCGTGGAAGGACGGAAAGCCGAGTCAACCTTGGGCCTGGTGAGATTCGAAGTGCCAAATTGCAGGCAGCCGGCAGTCAGCGTGCAAGCCACGCGTGAGAGCAAAGAGCATGTGGGGAAGGTGTTCTGACCTACGCTTCCCGAGTCATTAAACACACAAATAGTCCCAGAAACCTCTTTTATTGCAACAGCTGTGAATTACGTTCATTCACAGCGGAATCCCAATTAGTTGCAAAAAGTCCTTCGGGATAATCGCCCACCTTTATTTCTCTTAACACTCTGCCAAAGACCTACTTGGCAAAGCCACCCGGAGTCCAGAATTAAACAGAGATGCCGACTGGGAACAGAATTAACAACATTGCTTTCCTGCAAAGGGCCCATGTGCCTTTGCTCCTCTTTTAAGCCTTATGGGAGTGGCCAATCATCTCCAGGCCTTACTCCTGAGTCGTCCCTTTTGTTTCAACTGTTCTTGCCTTCTGGCAGCTCTGTACATGTGCGCACTAGGAACAGGCTCCTCCTGTTCCTCTGCCTCTCTGATGTCCGACTCTGGAGGCTCCGGAGTCCGTGCATAACTCCCAGATGGCCCTGGCCCCATCTCTGCCTCCGACACAGAGCCCTCGTCCGAGCCTTCCCCAGACTCCAGGACTGGCCCATGTTCCTCCCCAGCCTCCTCACTATCTGACTCCGCTGCCAGCTCCGCAGGCTGCTGGCGGACCACAACAGAAGGCCGTGGACATGCATGGAAGGTGTGTGCATTCATTTTCGGTGCACAGCGAACCGGTTGTAAAATTATGTGACACCCACCTCTGTGGCCCAGCTACCTACAATAACCACGCTGGATCATCCTTCTTGTTGCTTACCTCTCCCTGCCGCCTCATTTTAGGGGAAGGGCTGAAGAAGTTCTGCAGCACCGAGAGGTCGTTACTGAATAAAGCATTTTCCTTCTCCAGGATATACTGCTTCAACAACGGGGAAACCTCGTCTCCAAACAGAGCCTGGTTATCTTGCCAGATCTGGCGTTTCACTTCCACGGCACAGGCTTTATACAGATCCTTGTCGGCCATCACGAGCTTCAACTTTTTTTCGGGAACCTTGGGTTTAATGGAAAATATATATATATATATATATATATATATATATATATATATATATATATATATATATATATATATATATATATATATATTGGAACTTGGATGTTATATATGTGGATGGCAGTAAGATTATTACATGCACAAAAATGGAAGGACGCTTCGATCCCCACCATGGATGAATGGTTGCAAAAGCTGACGCTTTGACCAAAGGGGGAAAAAAAACACAATTACTTTCGTTTCTCCTTGGAAACTGCTTCTGGACTTTGTGCTTGAGGTGGAAAGAAAGAAAGAAAGAAAGAAAGAAAGAAAGAAAGAAAGAAAGAAAGAAAGAAAGAAAGAAAGAAAGAAAGAAAGAAAGAAAGAAAGAAAGAAAGAAAGAAAGAAAGAAAGAAAGAAAGAAACTTTGATTTCGGGTTTAGGTAGATCTGTTGTTATAGAAATGGCTAGTTTATATAATTATGTAAAAGGGAAAAAATTGAAGTTTGATGTTACTGTCTTATTCAACTGCACTAGTTCCAAAGGTAGATAGATATTGAGCTGATTTTCTCCCAGCCACATTCTTTTAAAATCGTGGTTTATTGCAGAGTTCCTGAATGGTTTAGTTCTGCTAACCCAAGAAGCCCAGTTAATGGCTGGCTTCTGACATGCCGAATTAAAACCAAGCCAAATCAAACACGGACACAATATGCAAACCTCACCATTTTCTAGGCTCTGCAACGAAGAGCTTGATAAAACTGTTTCTAAAGCTAGAGAGGAACAGAGCTACTGGTGTCCTGTAGCCCACTCTTCCCTGTCAAGACCTTAACAGAAAGAGATGTGCAATCTGTAAAGATGTTGACACAGGGTGAGTTTGAGACAAGAAACCATAATTCACAATGTCAGCTCTTCTTAGTGTTAGAATGCAGCCAGTTACGGAAGGGAGAAAGAAATACCTTGTATGCAAAATACCTCCTCTGGCCTTATAGCACTTAGACATGAAGTTCAGAATAAAGGGTTTTTTAAAAAAATAGAAACAGAGGAAATTGATTTCTACATAAAGGGGAAGGAAGGAAGGAAGGGGAAGGGATGGAGGGAGGGACACGAAAAAGGAGGAAGGAAAGGAAGGAGAAAGAAAGGAGAGAGGAAGGAGAGAGAAAGGGAAGGAAGGAGGGAGGGAAGGAGGGAAGGAAGGAAGAGGAAAAGGAGGAAATAAGAAGAGGAGGAGGAAAGGAAGGAGAAAGAAAGGAGGGAGGAGAGGAAAGGATGGAGGGAGGGACAGTGGAAAGAGAGGAAAAGGAGGAAGAAAGGGGGAAGGGAGGGAGGAGAGAGAGGGAAGGAGGGAGGGAGGGAAGGAGGAAGGAAGAAAGAAAGAAAGGAGGAAAGAAGGATGGAAGGGGGATGGAAGTAGAGAGAGAGATGGAAAAAGGGAAGGAAGGAAGGAAGGAAGGAAGGAAGGAAGGAAGGAAGGAAGGACGGACTAAGAATGATCCTGAATTCCACCAAAGCAAACCACTGATCACCCTTTTACTATACCCAGGTGGCATCCAAATTCAACACCGATTTTCTTAAGTTTCTACCTTGGGCAGATGTTTCATGACGCACATCACCACGGGCTGGATGGATGGCATTTTTACCAGAGGGAAGCTCTTCTCCAGGAGATCTTCCAGCTTTTTGTACCTGGGAGAAGAGAAGGAGAAGCCAGACGTCCACTTTTATCCCGACGGGCAGATCCCTTCTACGGTGGTCCACCCGACTTACCTTTCTTCGGCCTTTCCTTCAGAGGCGATAGCCGAGACCCTCTCCAGAAGCTTCTCACGCAGCTCATCAAACACCGACTGGTGGAACTCCAGCCGAGGGGTTCCATGGAGGTCCAGGAAAGGGAGGGCAGACTGAAGAGAGGGCAACAGGATGCCGTTTTCTGTCTGTCAACACGACACGTGTGGGATTCAAACAGATTAGGGCAGGTAATTCGCACATTTCTCACCCACCATGATGCTGCAACGGTCGTAACGGTGGAAAAACGGTCCTAAGTCACATTCTTCAGCACTGTTTGATCACTAAATGAGCTGTTGTACGTTATTTATTTATTAATAATTGGGGGGTGGCGGTTTGGGGGGGGAGGGAGAGAGAAGAGGAAGACAGTTCAAACATCTGGAGGCCATAAAGAGACTAAAACCCACCCTAGATTTTCAGGCTGGGAAACCCTCAATCTTGGCCAGCCTGTTAGCCCCCTTGCACCGGATGCAATGTGTGTGAATGCATGCCTGCAAGAACAGCCGAATGCGTGGCTTGCAACAGACCCTGAGAGATTTTAAGGAGCAATTCAGCAAAAAAGAAAGAAAGAAAGAAAGAAAGAAAGAAAGAAAGAAAGAAAGAAAGAAAGAAAGAAGATTGGGGGGAGGAAGGGAGATGGAAAGAGATGGAAAAAGAAGGAAGGAAGAAATTAACAAAGAAAGAAGGAAGGTAGGAAAGAAAGATTGGAGGGAGGGAGATAGGAGACGGAGATGGAAAACGAAGGAAGGAAAGGAAAGAAGAAAAGAGAAAGAAAGAAAGAAGATAGATTGGAGGGAGGAAGGGAGATGGAAAGAGACAGAGATGGCAAAAGAAGAAAGGAAGGAAGAAATTAAGAAAGAAGGAAAGATTGGAGGGAGGGAGATGGAAGGAGACAGATGGAAAAAGAAGGAAGGAAGGAATTAACAAAGAAAGAAGGAAGGAAGGAAAGAAAGATTGGAGGGAAGGAGATGGAAGGAGAGATGGAAAAGGAAGGAAGGAAGGAAGGAAAGGAAAGGAAAGAAGAAAAGAGAAAGAAAGAAAGAAAGAAAGAAAGAAAGAAAGAAAGAAAGAAAGAAAGAAAGAAAAGATAGATTGGAGTGAGGAAGGGAGATGGAGAGAGACAGATGGGAAAAAAGGAAGAAAGAAAGGAAGGAAGGAAGGAAGGAAGGAAGGAAGGAAGGAAAGAAAGAAAGATTGGAGGGAGGGAGATGGAGAGAATGTGATGGAAAAAGAAGGAAGGAAGGAAAGAAGAAAAGAAAAAGAGAAAGAAAGAAAGTAGATAGATAGGGGGGAGGAAGGGAGATGGAAAGAGATGGAAAAAGAAGGAAGGAAGGAAGGAAAGGAAAGAAGAAAAGAAAGAAGGAAGGAAGGAAAGAAAAGAAGGAAAGGAAAGGAAGGAAGGGGTGGGTGGAGAGCAAGGCATCTTCCCTCCGGGACTTGCGTGCTTTTTGCACCCGCGTGGAAGGACCGTGCTAAGAGCAAACCCCCCTCCCCAGGGTTTGCAAGCGGTGGGTAGGTGGGAGAAGACTCAGGAGGGAAAGTTGCATGCTAAACCCTGGGACCAGTCCCCATGGCAACGGGAACGCGGAAGAGAGTCCCCCCCCCACACACCTGGAACTGCTCGATGGCCTTGAGGGGCTCCATGCAATTGGTCAGCGTCTCCTTCAAGTCCTCCCCGTTGGCCACGCCGAGCTCTTGCAAGCCGGCAAACATGATGCCGAGGCTCCGCAGCCCGCGCGGGGTCCTCCCGCCCCGTAACGGCTGCGGTGCGGCGGCGAAAAGCGCCCCCCAGCGGCCGCCGGTCCGACGCTTTTAGGCGTCCCGCCGGGAAACCGCGCCCCGGCCATAAAAAGTTCCGCTTCGGTGCGCGATCCGAGAAAGGACGCGAGTAGCTTCGTTCCGACAAGAAAAGAGGAAGAGAAGAGAAAGAGAAAGAGAAAGAGGAAGAGGAAGAGAACAGAAAGAGAAAGAGAAAGAAAAAGAGAAGAAGAGAAGAGAAGAGAAGAGAAGAGAAGAGAGGAGAAGAAAAGAAGAAAAAAGAAGAAAAAAGAAAAGAAAAGAAAAGAAAAGAAAAGAAAAGAAAAGAAAAGAAAAGAAAAGAAAAGAAAAAAAGAAAAATTAAGCAAAACGCCCGAAATGATTATTTGGGGGAGAAATGGCAACAGCTTCAAAGATATATAATTAAAAATTATATTAATTATAAATTACATTTTAAATTTTAAAATCTTAAGTTCCGAAATTCGCAGTATGTCTGCTTCTTTTTTTACTAATATACCTAGAACCCGTATTTTTAGAATAGTTTGTTAGGATGTACTGGTACTGATACTAGATATAGATATAGATATACATAGATATATATCAGTATATATATATATACTGAGCTGGAGCTACAAAAAAACCTTGGCTACATAGGGAAAACCTGGCTAGAAGAAAAACACAGATATATATAGATATATAGATATAGATAGATATATAGATATAGATAGATAGATAGATATGGATGCAATATCACATTCCAGCCCAAAATTTCTGTTCCTAAGCGAGACAGTTGTTAAGTGAGTTTTGCAAGATCAACCGGATAGGTTGGAAGTTACTTTTTTTCAGCGCTGTTGTTAACATCAAACGGTCATGAAACGAATAGTTTGTAAATTGAGGACCTCCTGTAACAGTAACTCAGTAGCCCCATTTTACGACTTTTCTTGCCAGAGTTGTTAAGCGGAAAAAAAACCCAACCTTGCAGTTGTTAAGTTTGTTGAGTAAATCAGGCTTCTCCCTTGCTTGACCGAAGGTCGCAAAAAGGGGATAATGTGACCAACAGTCGTAAGTACGAGTCAGCTGCCACGCATCTGAATTTTGATCACGTGGCCGTGGGGGATGCTGCAATGGTCATAAGTGTGAAAAACAAAATAAAAGCCACGATCACTCCTTGCTCATTTATATACATTGGTTTTGGCTCTCATTTTTTTTAATGATTTCTTAAAATGCTTTTTTTTTTTTAAAGAAAAAGAACAATAGATGAGATTCCATAATGCAAGTTTAGGATGTACTGGTAGATGGGTCTGGTTGGACACAGCAGGATACTGGAGCATCTTTAATTTTAGGGGTCTCCTCCACCCCCCACCCCCCTAAGTGTCTTCATTATCTTTTTCTTTCCATTAGCCTGCCTGGACCAATATAAACCAGAGAGCAAATGAGCCATTCAAAATTCCCTGTCTGAAATTAATGGTTGAAAGCATCTCGGTGGAACAAAAATTTGGGATGCTCCCCGTGTGAAGCCTTAATGTCTAAGCAATGCGCTTAGAACAAAAAATCAACCATAGTCTGAGAATGAGGACTTGGTTTATTTAATCTTAGGCTTGCAAAATCTCTTATCTGTGCTGTCCTTTGCTTTTCCTCTTCTTCCTTTTTCAATTCTGCTTTTCCTTCTGAAAAGTTCGATTTAAAAATAAAATAAAAATGTTTACTCTTATATGCCCTTTTCTTTCCTAAAGAGCCAAAGTGTTTTCATTTAAGGGGAAATTTATCTATCTATCTACCGGTATCTATCTATCTATCTATCTATCCATCCATCCATCATCTATCTATCATCTACTGGTATCATCTGTCTGTCTGTCTGTCTGTCTGTCTGTCTATCTATCATCTACCGGTATCTATCTACCAGCATCTATCTACCAGCATCTATCTATCTATCTATCTATCTATCTATCTATCTATCTATCTATCTATCTATCTATCTATCTATCTATCATCTACCGGTATCTATCCTACTGGTATCTGCCTGCCTGCCTGCCTGCCTATCTATCTATCTATCTATCTATCTATCTATCTATCTATCTATCCATCTATCTATCATCTACCGGTATCTATCAACCAGCATCTATCTACCAGTATCTATCTATCTATCTATCTATCTATCTATCTATCTATCTATCTATCTATCTATCTATCTATCTATCTATCTATCATCTACCGGTATCTATCCTACTGGTATCTGCCTGCCTGCCTGCCTGCCTGCCTATCTATCTATCTATCTATCTATCTATCTATCTATCTATCCATCCATCCATCCATCCATCCATCCATCTATCATCTACCGGTATCTATCTATCTATCTATCTATCTATCTATCTATCTATCTATCCATCCATCCATCATCCATCCATCCATTTTTTTCTTTCTCTCTCTTCCTTACTCTTTCCCTTTCTCTTCTCTTTCTTCTTTTTTTGTTTTCTTTCTTTCTTTCTCTTCCTTCCTTCCCTCCCTCCTTTCTCTCTCTCTCTCTCTCTCTCTTTCTTTCTCATTACCCTTTATGTGCATATGCATGCTGTTATATGCAAATTAGAAGCAGTGTTAAATATTTCATGCTGAAATTTACAAATTAGAGAACTGGGAGCACAATAGAAGATAGTGCCTCTCCCTCCCTGCCCCTCCTCTCCATCTTCTCCACCCCCCCCCCCACCTCTGTCTCTCTTCCACCCTGGGGCCCAGAGGACAGGCATTTTGGATTGATGAGCCAGCCAGCCTCCTGAACCAACCAGGGGATTCAGTGGCAGATCCTTTGAAAGGGAAAAGGGAGGAGGGAGAACCTAACTCTCAACTCCCAATTGCCCTTCCTTTGTCTGATTATCATCTGCAACTCTTTGGCTCTTCTTGGGCAATCGTACCCCAAATGCTTGTCTTACAATCTACAACGGAACCCTTTAAATTGAATTTCTTAGCACTTCTTCTCCTTAGAGATCTGGGGGGTGGGGTGGGGGAAATGTGAACGGGAATGCAAATTGATCTATGTCCCTTTTCCACTTTATTTATTTATTTATTTATTTATTTATTTATTTATTTATTAGTTCGATTTATATGCCGCCCTTCTCTGGAGACTCAGGGCGGCTTACAATGCATTAAGCAATAGCCTTCATACTTTTGTATATACTTGCTTAGTAGGGCTTTTTTGGCCCCCCCTAAGCGATGTTTTATTTTATACAAAGTCAGCCTATTGCCCCCACAAACCGGGTCCTCATTTTACCTACCTCGGAAGGATGGAAGGCTGAGTCAACCTTGAGCCTGGTGAGAATTGAACTCGCAGTAATTGCAGGCAGCTGGCAGCTAAGTGCTACTTTAACAGCAGTTTAATCCACTGCGCCACCAAGGCTCCTCTCTTTTCCCCCCTCTTTTATTCAGGGAGTCTGTTCCGCAGATGCGTTCTTACAAATCCCCCCCTCCCCCCCCATATCTAAGGCAGAGCAAGGTGTGTAGCCTAACCAGTGGTGAAATCCAAATTTTTTTACTACCGGTTCTGTGGGCGTGGCTTGGTGGGCGTGGTGTGGCTTGGTGGGCGTGGCAGGGGAAGGATACTGCAAAATCTCCATTCCCACCCCACTCCAGAGGAAGGATCCTGCAAAATCCCCATTCCCTCCCCACTCCTGGGGGAAGGATATTGCAAAATCTCCATTCCCATCTCACTCTGGGGACAGCCAGAGGTGGTATTTGCTGGTTCTCCGAATCACTCAAAATTTCCGCTACCGGTTCTCCAGAACCTGTCAGAACCTGCAGGATTTCACCCCTGAGCCTAACCCTTGACTTATGGTGAAAGGATTGCAGCCATTTTTGTATTCCCCCACCCTGCTTGGACAGATGTTGAAGAAACAAGAGCTCAGGCAGATGTTGAAGGCACAGGAATTCCTCTTGCAATAAAAAAGGCGAAGCCATGCTTTCAATTTTAAGAGACATTCCTGAACAGACAAGAAACCTGAATCTTTGACCTGGAAAAGTTTAATAATAGGATTATCGCTGACAGGTTGCTGAACAGGATGGGTGTGTTCTGTTCGCCAGAAGTGAGCCTTTCCTGGAGCTAGGTCAATGTAGGTCACCAATTAAAACGTATTAAAAAAGTTTTAACCAAGAGGAAATTTAAAAGGAGGATTATATAGGTTCCCTTCAGAGGTGGGTTTCAGCAGGTTCTGACCAGTTCTGGGGAACCGGTAGCAGAAATTTTGAGTAGTTCGGAGAACCAATAAATATCACCTCTGACTGGCCCCGTCCCCATCTATTCTCTGCCTCCCGAGTCCCAGCTGATTGGGAGGAAATGGGGATTTTGCAGTATCCTTCCCCTGCCACGCCCACCAGGCCAAGCCACGCCCACAGAACCGGTAGTAAAACAATTTGAAATCCACCACTGATTCCCTTGTCAATGGGGAGACTTTGTCAATGGACTGTGACAATGAGAAAAAGAAATCGAGAAAGAAAAATATGTCCTTCGGATGAAATATATGAATATATATGATTTTTTAAAAGTCTTTTAAAGAAAAGACTGGCAGCCCCCTATCTGAAATGGTCTAGGGTCTCCTGCTTGAGTAGTGGGTTGGACTAGAAGACCTCCAAGGTCCCTTCCAGATCTATCCTGATTGAAATTAGCAGAGATTGAAACTTGGATTGGCAGCTGGCAAAAAGATGGGAGCAAAACTTTGCCCGGTTCCCGCGGCCAAGATAGTCTATGCCCAAAAGTGGGAAAATAAAAATATACCGTCAGAGGAAAGTGTGATAAAGAAAGTGTTAGAGTGCGCCAAGATGGATAAATGAATGATGGAAATAAAAGACAGAGGAGAAACTGAATATTATTTGATATGGAATTTATGGTATAACTGGTTAGAAAATAGATGTAAAGATTAGGAAATCAACAAAGAAAGAGGATTAAGAAGGATTTTGTATGCTATGTTTTTACCTTGGCTGTTCACCGCCCTGAGTCCTGCTGGAGAAGGGCGGTATAAAAATCAAATAAATAAAAATAAATAAATAAATAAGAAGCTATAAAATAGTAAAAAGCACAAATATAAAGATAAATGAAGAACATGCAGTATTATAGTAGGATAAGATGTGATATAAAATGTAAAATATTAAAAAAAAACCTATGTACTGTATATAAATGTACATAAATGAACATATTTATTTATTATTGTTTATTTATTGGTTCAATTTATATGCCACCTTTCTTCGGAGACTCAGGGCAGCTTACAATGCATTAAACAATAGCCTTCATACTTTTGTATATACCTGCTTAGTAGGGCTTGCGCGCCCCCCCCCCGAAGCGCTGTTCTTTTTTATACAAAGTCAGCTTATTGCCCCCACAATCCAGGTCCTCATTTTACCTACCTCGGAAGGATGGAAGGCTGAGTCAACCTTGAGCCTGGTGAGATTTGAACTCGCAGTAATTGCAGGCAGCTGGCAGCTAAGTGCTACTTAACAGTGCTTTAGTCCGCTGCTAAGTGCTACTTAACAGTGCTTTAGTCCGCTGCTCCACCCGCCCTCTGGAATGAGCTACCCCCAGGGATACGACTAATCCCGGACCTCCGGACCTTCCGCCGGGCCCTGAAGACTTTTTTATTTCAGCAAGCCGGGCTGGGTTAAAAATTTTTAATTGGGTGAATTTTATGGGTAAGGGGTTTTAAATTGGAGAAGCCTAAGATAATTTAATTTTGTTTTAATGTATTTTAATATTTGTATTGTGTGTTTTTAATTCTGGCTGTTCACCGCCCCGAGTCCTTCGGGAGAGGGGGCGGTATAAAAATTTAATAAATAAATAAATAAATAAATATATTAGTATATTAGTATATATAAGGGAACCACATGTATGTAATTACATAAAGGGAGAAAAAAATGTATTTATACCAGATATATACCAGTATTGAAGTGTTGCAAAGGTGATGAAAATTGTGATATAAAATGGAAAAAAAATTGCTTAATAAAAATTTAAAATATTAATAATAATAAACTTTGCCCAGTTCCATTATTTGTTCCTGATTCAGATTATGCCTTTCATGGCTTTCGCTACTGCTGGAAAATTTGGATTTAAAAAAAAATTGAGGGGCCCTTGGTGCTCTCTGAGCTTGGTTATTTTCTTGCAGACGTTTCATTACCCACCTAGGTAACCTCATCAGCGTTACTTAGCTGGACAACAGAATCGTCTGCAAGAAAACAGCCAAGCTCAGAGAGCACCAAGGGGCCCTCATTTCAAGCCTGAGCTACAAATATTCTTGGTATTTTGAAAAAAATTAAATGTGTGTTTTTCGAAACGAGGATTTGGCCACTGAGACAGAAAAACCTCAGCTTCGGCTCTCCTCTCTGGCTGAAGAGAAAGCAATGAGGTATATAAATTTTCGGCGTGAAATATTATTTGTTACTCAGTTCCTACCCGTTAACTGAATGATCTTCAGTGACTGCATGAAAATAGCTCGGGTTAGGAGATTTTTCACATGCGTTCATTTGGTACTTGGGATGTCAGTTTGCAAAACCATCATCCCAGCGGTTGCCATGGGGACACCAGGTTATGCGCTCAAAGGGAGTCTGCCATGTGCCTCTCTTTAATCTTCTTGTGACTCAGGGAATGCCTGCCTGCCTCCACCGGCCGCCTACTTATCTTCTATCCTGTCATAGCACACCATCCCTGGGCACCTGGGGAGAAGCACTGCACCTGGGGACGGCGTTGGGAATATGCGAATCAGATATTTACACGAGGCTGAAGCATGAATATAAAAGGGACGTGGTGGCTCAGTGGCTAAGACGCTGAGCTTGTCGATCGAAAGGTCGGCAGTTCAGCGGTTCGGATCCCTAGTGCCGCGTAACGGGGTGAGCTCCCGTGACTTGTCCCAGCTTCTGCCAACCTAGCAGTTCGAAAGCACCTAAAAAGATGCAAGTAGAAAAATAGGGACCAGCTTTGGTGGGAAGGGAACAGCGTTCCGTGCGCCTTTGGCGTTAAGCCATGCCGGCCACATGACCACGGAGACATCTTCGGACAACGCTGGCTCTTCGGTTTTGAAACGGAGAAGAGCACCGCCCGCTAGAGTCAGGAATGACTAGCACATATGTGCGAGGGGAACTTTTACCTTTTAAAGCATGAATATAATCACAGTTCTATTTTCCTCTGACTTGGGTGGCGGAGAGGAACTGGAGAGAATCAACCTCTCCGACATTAATTAGAACAGGAGAATATCAACTATGGAATAGCGTACCCTTAATGATGCATTCATCATTAAGAGAAGAGGGAGCCAGCCAACATGGTCTAACTGTTAAGGCACCAGGCTACAAAATGTGGGAGACAGTGAGTTCTAGTCCCACCTTAGCCATGAAAGCTAGCTTGGTGACTTTGGGTCAATCACCAGGAGACGGTGAGTTCTAGTCTTACCTCAGGCAGGAAAGCCGGCTGGGTAACTCTGGGCCAAGACTGGGAGTTCTAGTCCCATCTTGGGCACAAAAGCCAGCTGAGTGACTGTGGGCCAATCACTAGGAGATGTGAGTTCTAGTTTCGCCTTGGGCAGGAAAGCCGTCTATGGGTGACTGTGGGCCAATCACTAGGAGACGGTAGTCTAGTTCTGCCTTAGGCATGACAGTCACCCAGACGACTGTGGGCCAATCACTAGGAGATGTGAGTTCTAGTTTTGCCTTAGGCATGAAAGTCGTCTATGGGTGACTGTGGGCCAATCACTAGGAGACGGTAAGTTCTAGTTCCGCCTTGGGCATGAAAGCCATCTGAGTGACTTTGGGCCAGTGAGTCCCTCTCTCTTTCAGCCCAACCCACCTCACAGAATTGTCGTTGTACAAAAAATAGGGAGAGGAAGGGGCATGAGGTAAGCTAGCTGCCTTGAGTTATTTATAAAGATATAAAGGCGAGATGAATTGATTGTCGTTGACAATAATTCATCTTACTACGCCAAGCCTTAGTGATGCCAGTCGTCTCCTTGACAACTGCGTTTGGAAGTAATTATCGCCAATCTGGCCAACAATCTTGGATTTTCCCAATCCGGAATGCTCCCAATATTCAGAAAAATCCAAGCCTGTTTAACTGGCCTCAAATCTGTTAGGATCGGCCTGGAGGATCTCAAGCCCTCTTGAGGTTGGAGGGAGGGGGGGGGGGATAAAATAAATAAATAAATAAATAATTTTATTTCTATACCGCCCTTCTCCCGAAGGACTCAGGGCGGTGTACAGCCTATTAAAAAAACACAAAGACAAACATCAGTTGAAAATAATTAAAATTATTACATAATTCGGCTGAAATTTAAAACCCCCAAAATTTAAAACCCAATTTAAAAATCATTAAATTGATAGCCCGGCTTGGTGAAACAGCAGGGTCTTGAGGGCACAGCGAAATACACGGAGGTCGGAGATCTTGCACATTTCCGGGGGCAGTTCATTCCACAGGGCAGGGGCTCCCACAGAGAAGGCCCTCCTCTCTCTCTCTCTTTCCCAGGATGGGAAAGAGAGAGAGAGAGGTTCTTTAGCTGGAAGAGTAACCTGAATTGCCTCTTTTATTTCCAGTGTGCTAAACAGGTCTATCTGCATTTGGTGACATTCCTGGGCAAGTGTCTGCAAAAACCTACCCATCCTTTCTTTTCCTTTCTAGATAAAACACCCTATGCAAAACACGGAGAAAAAGGAAAGAGAAAGAAAGGAAGACGGCAGCAAGGCAAGGAATAAGAAGACTAACTAAAATCTGCTTTACAGCAACACCGTTCAAGCTTCTGTTGATATTTTTTCCCCCCTTGCAAAAATCATCCTTTGCTTCTAATCAGATCCCACGAATGGTTTCATTCATACATCACTTTTTTTTTTGTTTCTTTTAAAATCCTCACCTGTTTGTCAGGATCTCATCCGCTTCTTAAAATCATCATGATCTCAATCGTCCCTTTCCTCTTTCTTTCCTCCAACTGGGGCCCGATCTAAACTAACGAACAAACAAACAAGATCTAATTAATACTTGGATAAGTGCCAAAACGACAAGAAAAATTCTAACACTATCTGATATCTTACAAACATCTGTTATCTCTTTGGTGGCAGGTTTTTGTTTCCCTCCTCCCCACTATTTTCCATCTGCCTGGTCTGGAATAGGAAGAAATGAGTGTTTTTATTTCTGGAATGGGACGAAATTGATTGATTTATTTTATTCATTTATTTGTTTCCATTTCTATACTGCCCTTCTCCAAACAGGACTCAGGGCGGTGAACAGCCAAAGTAAAAAACAGAACATACAAAATTTAAAAACAGTTTAAAATAATTAAATATTTTGGCCGTAAATTAAAACAACCCAATTTAAAATCAATTTAAAATTTAACTCAAGCCAGCCCAGCTAGTTGAAATAAATAGGTTTTCAGGGCCCGACGAAAAATCCGGAGGTCTGTTATGAAATGAGCGTTTATATTTCTGGAATGGGAAGAAATTAGTTTTTAGTTCTGGAATGGGAAGAAATTAGAGTTTGTAGTTCTGGAACGGGAAGAAATGAGTGTTTTTAGTTCTGGAATGAGAAGAAACGAGCGTTTTTATTTCTGGAATGGGAAGAAATTAGAATTTTTATTTAGTTCTGGAACGGGAAGAAATGAGTGTTTTTATTTCTGGGATGGGAAGAAATGAGAGTTTTTAAAGAATAAATATGACCTCATGGCCACAGCCATGACATTATCCAATCAAGCTGTAATTTGGTGGTTACCTTGGCAACGTGGGAGATGCATCTGTCTGTTGGATCACACCCTCCATCAATAATAATGGCTATGAGAGTTTAGCATGCAATCCATCCTTCGGAACAGAAAGGAAAAACCAGATTAACAATATGGGACATGCCGTGCAGCAATGATTGGGAGGAAATGGGGATTTTGCAATATCCTTCCCCTGGAGTGGGGTGGGTATGGAGATTTTACAGTATCCTTCCCCTGCCACGCCCACCAAGCCACACCCACAGAACCGGTAGTAAAAAAAATTTGAAACCCACCACTGGCATGTATCTTGATTACAAAGTCCAGAGATACCGAGCACGAAATGATCCCAAAATGCAACTTAATTAAATGTATAGCCTCAGGGTTTCCTTTGCAAAGAATGTGGTAGGCCCGTTTACAGAAGCTACCCTGCTCCAATCCAAATTGGTTTTGTGGTGCACTCCCTGGGAGAGAGAGATACACTCCGTAGTAGAGATGAATCTTAAAGATAAGAGAGCTGCAAGTCAACCTCACCCTTTCTCACGACGATGTGTGGCTAAGCATTTCTCAGTCCCGCCCTGCAAGAAACAAATCCTTGTTTATCCGGATGGAAGGAATGCCCCCACTCAACTTTTGGGCAAGGCAAAAGTAGGGCGTACGGCTGTCTTCTAACTAAATTTATGGATCCTAAGCAGAGTCTGTTGAGTTGTTTCAGCCAAGGCAATCCTAAATTGCATGAACAGAGAGATACCATCAAGATCAAGGGAGGTAGTAATACCACTCTATAAAGCCCTAGTAAGGACCACATTTAGAATACGGCATCCAGTTTTGGTCACCACACTATAAAAAAGATGTTGAGACTCTAGAAAGAGCGTAGAGAAGAGCAACCAGGATGATTAGGGGACTGGAGGCTAAAACATACGATGAATGGTTGCAGGAACTGGGCATGGCTAGTCTAGTGAAGAGAAGGACCAGGGGGGACACGATAGCAGTCTTCCAATATTTGAGGGGCTGCCACAGAGAGGAGGGGGTCAAACCAGGGGTGAAATCTGACAGATTGTGGAGAACCGGTACCGGAAATTTTGAGCAATTTGAAGAACCGGTAGTGGAAATTTTGAGTAGTACCTAATAAAAGATTGGACAGCCATTTGTCAGCAATGTCTTTCTTTCTTTCTTTCTTTTTTTGGATGATAATCATATTAAATGTTTAAGCTGCCGGACCCCCAGCAATTAAAATGTATTCTCTTTATTAAATGTATACGCCACTGCACTTTTGATAGCCTATGGGAAAAAAAAAAAATCCCATGTTGATTATAGGGATTCAATACGTCTATAACACAATCTTAACATTTCAGGAGATTAACAAGCCTCGTTTCCCCCATGATTAAACCAGTTTATAATATTTTTAAAAAAATAAATAAACTTTTTTAAAAAAATACTGTAGTTAAAAAGCAGGGATGGTACTTAAAAATCATTTACCCTCTTCATGTTGGCATCCATAGGATTTACTCCAGTATCGAGCTAAATTTTAATTTAAACCCCTTTCCCAGAGTCCCTTGGGAGTTGGGGGGCAAAGAAAGGTGACAAAATAAATAAATAAATTAATTAATTAATTAAAATAAAAATTTCTCCTATGAAAAAAACCCCAAATAATTATTTTGCAATAAAACTTTTCTATTAAGGCTTCCACTTCTTTTACTAGTCACCAAAAACTACAATAAACTTCCCGTAATCAAACTACTGTAAATTAATAAGAGTAACAGAGTTGGGACCTTCTAGGTCATCTAGTCCAACCCCGCCTCTCAAGCAGGAAACCCTATACCATTTCTGACAAGTTATTATTTTGTATTATCCTGTATAAAGGACATGCCTGGAAATTTAAAAAAAAATACTCTTCATACAATATTATTAAATTTTAGGCTATTTTAAATATTAATATTTTAAATAATATTAAAATTGATATAGCCATCATAAATAAAATAAATAAAAATGTGAAATGGGGACTTTTTTGGGGGGACGTTTCCCCACTGTCCCAATGAGAAGCTCCTTCAAGCCCCGTTTCCCCGGATGGACTACAAACCCATCATCGCCACAAGGATGGGAGTTGTGGTACCGGCCTTGCACGTCAATCAAAAACGCCCTTCGGGGCTCTCATTGGCCGTGCTTCCAGAAAGCTCCGCCTCCGTCCCCGCCCCCTCCCGGCGGGTTTCGCCTTATTCCCTTGGAGACGGTTGCGAGGAAGAAGAGCGAGCACGGGAGGGTGGGGGGGAAGGGAAAAAAAAAAAAGGTGTCCTAGGCGCATGCGCACCCAGGCGAGAGACGCTCGCGAGGCGACGCCGCCGCCGCCGCTCCCCCTTCAAGTCTGGTGCGCCCAGTGACGTCGCTCGGCGCGCGCCCGAGCGCTGCGCCCCGCCCCTTCCCGGGAGAAGCACTGCGCATGCGCAATTCCCCATTCCTCCCCTTCTATCTTTTTTTTTCCTCTCAGACGACGGGAGCGCGCTCGCCTTCCTCCACCTCCTCCCGCCGCCGCCGTGCCCGCGCCCTCGTGCCCGCCTTGCCCGCCCGTCTCCGCGTCCCTCTGGGGTGGCCGCGGCCCCCTCCGGCCTGGGCGCGGCCTGCGAGGCGGCGATGGAGTAGCCGGGGGAAAGGCCGACGCAAGGTGAGGTGTGGGGGGGGGGAGAGAGAGGGAGTCCTGCCCCCTCCCTTTGCCATGAGGGGAGTGGGGAGAGGGCTTGGCAGGGGCGGGGGCCTCTCCACCAGCGCCCAACCCGCCGAGGGTGAGCCCCCCACCCTCACGAAAGCCGCCTGGCCTGCTTGTGGGGAGAGAGTGTTTGGGGGGAGGGAGATCATTGGGGGAGGGGAGTGCCTATCCAATGCATTCTCCCCCATAGGATCCCCCTAATTGGGGAGATCATTGGGGAGGGGAGTGCCTATCCAATACATTCTCCCCCTATAAGATCCCCCTAATGGGGGGGAGATCATTGGGGGAGGGGAGTGCCTATCCAATGCATTCTCCCCCATAGGATCCCCCTAATTGGGGAGATCATTGGGGAGGGGAGTGCCTATCCAATACATTCTCCCCCTATAAGATCCCCCTAATGGGGGGGAGATCATTGGGGGAGGGGAGTGCCTATCCAATGCATTCTCCCCCATAGGATCCCCCTAATTGGGGGGGAGATCATTGGGGGAGGGGAGTGCCTATCCAATGCATTCTCCCCCCATAAGATCCCCCTAATGGGGGGGAGATCATTGGGGGAGGGGGAGTGCCTATCCAATGCATTCTCCCCCCATAAGATCCCCCTAATGGGGGGGAGATCATTGGGGGAGGGGAGTGCCTATCCAATGCATTCTCCCCCCATAAGATCCCCCTAATGGGGGGGAGATCATTGGGGGAGGGGGAGTGCCTATCCAATGCATTCTCCCCCCCATAAGATCCCCCTAATGGGGGGAGGGAGATCATTGGGGGAAGGGAGTGCCTATCCAATGCATTCTCCCCCATAGGATCCCCCTAATTGGGGAGATCATTGGGGAGGGGGAGTGCCTATCCAATACATTCTCCCCCTATAAGATCCCCCTAATGGGGGGGAGATCATTGGGGGAGGGGAGTGCCTATCCAATGCATTCTCCCCCCATAAGATCCCCCTAATTGGGAGGGGAGATCATTGGGGGAGGGGAGTGCCTATGTAATGCATTCTCCCCCCATAAGATCCCCCTAATTGGGAGGGGAGATCATTGGGGGAGGGGAGTGCCTATGTAATGCATTCTCCCCCCATAAGATCCCCCTAATGGGGGGGAGATCATTGGGGGAGGGGAGTGCCTATCCAATGCATTCTCCCCCCATAAGATCCCCCTAATTGGGGGGGAGATCATTGGGGGAGGGGAGTGCCTATCCAATGCATTCTCCCCCCATAAGATCCCCCTAATGGGGGGGAGATCATTGGGGGAGGGGAGTGCCTATCCAATGCATTCTCCCCCCATAAGATCCCCCTAATGGGGGGGAGATCATTGGGGGAGGGGAGTGCCTATCCAATGCATTCTCCCCCCCATAAGATCCCCCTAATGGGGGGAGGGAGATCATTGGGGGAAGGGAGTGCCTATCCAATGCATTCTCCCCCATAGGATCCCCCTAATTGGGGAGATCATTGGGGAGGGGAGTGCCTATCCAATACATTCTCCCCCCATAAGATCCCCCTAATGGGGGGGAGATCATTGGGGGAGGGGAGTGCCTATCCAATGCATTCTCCCCCCATAAGATCCCCCTAATTGGGAGGGGAGATCATTGGGGGAGGGGAGTGCCTATGTAATGCATTCTCCCCCCATAAGATCCCCCTAATTGGGAGGGGAGATCATTGGGGGAGGGGAGTGCCTATGTAATGCATTCTCCCCCCATAAGATCCCCCCTAATTGGGGGAAGATCATTGGGGAGGGGGGATCATTGGGGGAGGGGAGTGCCTATCCAATGCATTCTCCCCCCATAAGATCCCCCTAATGGGGGGAGGGAGATCATTGGGGGAAGGGAGTGCCTATCCAATGCATTCTCCCCCATAAGATCCCCCTAATTGGAGGGGGAGATCATTGGGGGAGGGGAGTGTCTATCCAATGTATTTTTGCCCCCATAAGATCCCCCTAATTGGGGGGGGGCAGTGGGGGGCTGTGTTTGCAGGCATCTCTGCAAACAGGCATGTCGATCTGGGGATGATGTTGATGGGGGGAGTGGGGAGATTGTGGTTTATATGGGGAGGGGGGATCGATGGGTGTGTAAGAAGTGGGCTTATTGCTTTTTTGCTTCCCCCCCTCCCCTCTTAAGGGGTGTGTGTGTGTGGGCTTTAAAAAGTGATGGCCTGCAAACAGCCACTTTCTATTGTCTTGCAAGGGGTGATGGGTGGGTGGGTGAGTTTATTAAGGCCATAAGAAGGGGGGGGTCTCTAACGTGGGTGCAAAGTGACAGCAAGGTGTGTGTGCGTGATTATTGTGTGCATGGAGGGGAGGGACTGACGGGGCATGAGGAGGGAGCAAAAGTGGGGTGTGGGGGGAAAGAGAGATCCAAGCCTGCATGCTCCCAATTAATATGTCCATTTCACTCCTTTTGTAAGTCAGTTTCATTATTGGTGTTGAGGTCCTTGTTTTCTTTTTCTTCTTCTTTTTTTCCTCCTCTTTGGGAGCTCAAAGGTGGGGGGGGGGCACAACCAACACACAAAGGCAAAAATAAAGAGCCTTTGGGAGGCGTGGAGTTCAAAACCAAGCAAGCAAAGCAAGAAAAAAGCAATTAAAAAAAATGTTGGGTTGGAACCAGGCAGAAATTGATTAGTTGGGTATTAAGACAAGGGGAAGCTTGGGGTGGGAGGATAGGATTTGTGTGATTTGTATATGTGATTTGTATATGTGGTATGTGTGTGTGTGATTGTCTAGCAGAACTTCCAAGGACTCACTAGGCCTGGGCTAGGTTTTAGGCCGTGGAGGGTAATGGTTAGCACAATGGAGAAGCCTGGATCCCAGATTTTTCCTTCAATCAAGAAAAGGCAGTAATGAAAGGCGATAAGACACATGTCTTTTTTTTTTAATTTGCATTTTAAATAAATTGGGATATATGTGTTCTTTTATCTATATTTGGGTCCGTTTCAAAAATGGGGCTGGAATTATGCTTGTGGGAAAGAGACGCGAGGTGTCAAAAGAGTTGGATAAAAGAGGGCCTAACATGAACAAGGATTCGGGATGAATATTGGGGGGCAGATGGATAATGAAACAGGAGGCTGTCCTACTAAAGATCTCAATAAAGGGGAATATTTGTAGCTGAGGTTGACATGAGGGGGTCCTTGGTGCTCTCTCGTCCACCGAGCTCGGAGATCACCAAGGACCCTCACTGCGAGGTCTCTTAAGGAGACGGGATCCCCCACTTCCCCACCCAAGTGGAAAAGGGGTCGAGAGACAGCGGTAAGGAGTGGTCACAATAAGAATCAGCATTCATCCTTTTGAAGGTGGAAAGCAGGGCACGCAGGAGAGATTTTGGCAAAGGGGTGGGGGGAAGAGCTAATGAGATTGCAAAAAAAGAAAAGGAACCCGGGCGATGGATGCAAAGCAAGGAGATCTTGTCAAGATCTCCTTTGTTGTCTTTGTTTTTTGGGAGCGGGGGGGGGGGGGGGGGAAGTCAAGCCTCCTAGCAGGAAAGGTGGATTGAGACCCCTTTCATGCAAACATGCTGGCAGAAAAGGTAACAGGTTTTACTCTCTCTCTCTCTCTTTTTTTGCTTATTATCTTCTTGCTTAAAGTATTCGCGGCATCTGCTCCTTGTTTCTCTTCGCTGATCCCCTCTCAGGAGTAAAGGATGAAGGGAACAGCGGGGTATTGCTCTAGCCTTTCCTTTGACTGCTGTCATTTTGGCATTTGGGGGGGGGGGGAATCGGATGATCGATGTTCCCTCTCCGGCCAAGGGTTTGGGACCCGTGCATATTATTAGAGGCTGCTTCGCTCATCGCAGCCAATATTTGGGGCAGAAACACAGTGATGAGCCAGGATCCTGTAAAGGAAGGTGAACATAACTACCCTTAACTGAGTTGGTGTGCTAGTTATCTTGTTTCGGTTAAGCTGGGATGGTGTGTGTGATTGTCTAGCAGAACTTCTCAAGAACTCACTAGGCCTGGGCTATAGGTTTTAGGCAGTGGCGGTGGGTAGTTTTCAAACCGAGCTTTGTTGTAATCCATGATTGAACCTTTACAACGGAACATCCCACCCCCCCCACCCCCCAAATCATTCCCTCCCTTTCCAAATTTCTGGGATGAATAGAAATCGCGTGCCGGACAATCAGCTTGAATTTTGAACTGTCGTTTCAAAAGGATAGGTTCCATTTCTCTCTCTTTCTCTCTTTTATTTTGTTTTTTGTTATTTGTTATTGTTATTGCAGATGGTGGATGTTGATATCGGTGCCGGTGGAGATAACGCCAGAAGAAAAATGGATGCTCTTGCGGATAGCAGCGCTGAGATTGTTCCGTTGGATCTCTATGATTCATCCCGAGCCAAAATAGCTGCTAATCTACAGTGGATCTGCGCGAAAGCTTATGGAATAGGTAAATAAATAAATAAATAAATTCCCGTTGCAACGTTATTATTTTATCTCTTTCCTTTTCCCATTCTCCAGCCCGGCTTCTCCCAATCCCTCCTCTCTCGCCTTCTCACGAAATGGATTTGGAACGATTTTTTATTTTTTATTTTTTTTAAAATCAGCAAACGTGGGACTGCTTTCCCTCCATGCTTTGCCCAGACTTTGGTGTACACCCCTTTTCTTGTCGTGAATGGCCTGTAGTTTTAAGTGCAGAACACCCTGCCGTGCTGTTGTTTGCAGGGTTTTTTTTTTTTGGTATCGCCAAGCTGTGCTCTCCCACACATCGCTTAAAAAGGCCTGTGAGAATCCAGCGTTTGTAGGACTTGAACTCTGCAAGTTAAGTTTTTTTTTTTTTTAATTTGGCAGATGCATGCTGCTTAGTTTGCGAGGGTTCCTAACTAATTAGATTTTTTTTTAAAAAAAAAATATAATCTTGTGGTATGCAGAAGGTCAGTCGGTCACCTTCCTTTTTTAAAAAAACCAAAACAAAATAGAAATATTTGAATGCCCACCCATGTGTGGGATTCTGAGCGGTGTGTATAAAAATAAAGGGAAGCTAGGGGATGGAAAATACCTTGCTGGTAAATCCTGTGCTAGCCTGAAAGTGCATGTTGGGACCTTTCCAATTTCTTCCTCTCTCTCTCTCTCTCTCTCTCTCTCTCTCTCTCTCTCTCTCTCTCTCTCAGGCGCTCTTGCCAACTTGGGTTTTGCATTGCAGTAAATTCTTTTCGTCCTCTTTGATGTCTTGCTTTCTATCTTTTGAGTACAGACTTCTAGCTGTTTATTAGTACGGGCGCTTCTAACCAAGCGTGAAATAAGTAAATTCAGAGTTACAGGGATCCCCTTAATCTAACTCTTAATTTGCCAACTGATCTAGAAAACGCTCCACGAATTAACATTAACTTGCTTTGTAGATACACAGTATATTTCTACTGGCATGCTTGGTTTTTTTCTCCTAGTGCAGTACCTTTCTCTATACAAATTGTGTTAGATTGAAATTAGGAACGCTAACCAAAAGTTTTCTGCGCTGAGGTTTTTTTATATATATAAAAAAAGTTTGCCACAGCATACCGTGTTTCCCCCAAAATAAGACCCTGTCTTATATTTTTTTGAACCCTGAAATAAGTGCTTGGCCTTATTTTCGGCTATTATTTTGGGGCACGTGGAGGAAACCAGAGGAAATGGCGGGGACCAACTGCACATGCATTTAAATATTTTCAGGGAGGGCTTATTTTCGGGGGGGGGGCGTCTTATTTTAGTGCATGGGCTCAAAAGCCCGATAAGGCTTATTATCAGGGGAGGTCTTATTTTAGGGGAAACAGGGTAGTCTGTAAGAGCAGTTAAGATGATGGAGGCTTTTATCCCTCCATAATTACGGTTTGTCTGCTGGGATCTTTTGCATCTGATTTTTCAGCACTGTAGTGTACAGGTTGGAGCCACTGATCAGTAAATGTTGTGTTTATGTTTACCTGCCATGGGAACTAGGGAACTAGGCATGAATGATAGCAAGAGTTACGAACATATCTTGTTGAGGTTCCAGATCGCTGTTAGGAACCTTCATTTTGCAGAGCCTAGTTGAGTGGATTTCGGAATTTTATTTCAGATTTTTTTCCCCTATAAATAATTGGCCGAGTTTCCTTAGCCTTCCAGATAATTGGTATAATTTCTGTCAATGTACAGAAGCTGCACCGACTTTTATTTGAGATACTCAGTTTCATTTCTGTCGGTTTGCATCTGGTCAATTGCAGAAAAATTAATTCAGATTTGATGTTTGGCTTTAAGGCTTTATGTCTCCTTCCCCATCTCACCTCACCCCACCCCACCCCAAAGTGTCTTAAATTAAGGATTTGCTATTTGGGACAAAATGAACAGCAGAAGAAAGCTGAAATTTGAATCATTTACTTTACTAGGGGATTCGGTGAGAGTTGAGCAGAATAAAAGAGAAATCTAAATTTTGCCCAGTGTTTCGTAAAATGCATAAATCTGTATGGGGACTTTAATGTGTTGTCAATTTTAAGCTGAAACTTAGTTTTATATTGTTGTACTCGTCTGGTTTATGGCAAAAAAAGTTAAGGGAGTATTCCACCCATTTTCTTAGCATTCCTTTAACTTGAGAAAGTTCTTAAAGAGACTAGGATATATTCCTAATTGACCACTTAATTCCTTTTAACTCATGTCATCCAGGGTGAAGTTCTGTAAGAGTCAGGAAACAGATTTATCTCTCCCCTCCTCCATCAAGTATAAAGCTATGGCCTAAAAGTCTTCTAAAATATCTCTGCCAGGCTTCAGACTTAACTCTACTTCAGAAGAATCTTGCTTCAATTAGATAGCTGTACCACAACCTCACCCCAATTCAAGATTTCCTCCAGCGCCTACTTTGTAACGTTTGAAGGGCTGCTGAGAGTAAATCCCTTGCGTGTCCAATAGTAATTTTGTGATGACATACGATTCTGTCTTGCACTCTCGCGGGACAAGAGGACAGGTATCTTAAGCACTTCTTTGGGATGAAACAAGGCGAACAAGCTGAAACATCACCCCGAAAAGGCAGCGGGAAAGCCTGCAGATCTGGATAAAGGTGTTGAACTAGTTCAGTGTGATGGCCCTCCTGGCCTTGGGGGCTACATTTCTTGCTGCGGTGTCCAGGCAGGAGTGCCAGTTGCAGTCCTGTCTCCGTGTAGAAATTCATGCACGGATTATTAAAAGCCAGGCGACTGAGGTTGCATGGATATGTAAATGAAGGCATAATCCAAAATGCAGTAGTCTAGCAAGTTGCTTTTGAAGTTTTGATTTGATAAAGCCAGCATGCTTGTTTAAAGTGCTGGATGAGAATGGGGGGGACGGGGGACGGGACGAGACAACCCGAGACAACGAGAGGGATCTTGGAGTCCTGGGGGACAACCATTTAGATATGAGCCAGCCGTGTGCAGCAGCTGCCAAAAAAGCCAACACAGTTTTGGGCTGCATAAACAGAGGGATAGTCAAGATCATGGAAAGGGTTAATACCACTTTATAAGGCCTTGGTAAGGCCACACTTGGAATACTGGATTCAGTTTTGGTCACCACGATGTAAAACAGATATGGAGACTCTAGAAAAAGTGCAGGGAAGAGCAACAAAGAGGATTAGGGGACTTGAGGCTAAAACATATGAAGAACGGTTGCAGGAACTGGGTATGTCTAGTTTAATGAAGAAAAGGACTAGGGGAGACAAGATAGCAGTCTTCCAATATCTCAGGGGCTGCCCCAAAGAAGAGGGAGTCCAGCTATTCTCCAAAGCACCTGAGGGTAGAACAAGAAGCAATGGGTGGAAACTAATCAAGGAGAGAAGCAATTTAGAACTAAAGAGAAATTTCCTGACAGAACAATTAATCAGTGGAACAACTTGCCTGCAGAAGTTGTGAATGCTCCAACACTGGAAGTTTTTAAGAAGAGGTTGGACAACCATTTGTCTGAAGTGGTGTAGGGTTTCCTGCTTGGGCAGGGGGTTGGACTAGAAGACCTCCAAGGTCCCTTCCAACTCTGTTATTCTATTCTATTCTAACCCTGAAAGTGACTTTTTAGATCATTCTGTTTAAATCCCAGCCCTACCAACAAGTTGTTGGGGGAAAGAATTGGAAGAGGGAGAGCTATGTCCTCTCTTGCAAAAAAAAAAAAAAAAAAAAAAAGTGGAATTGGTATACTAACGAAATTCAAATAATGATGCCGTTTGGATCAAACTTCGGACGAGCCGGCTGTCCTGTCTCTTCGGTGTTCCATCTGAAGCACAGGCTTTAAAATGTTAAGTTCCTTGAAAATTGGCTTTTATCGATCCGCCTAAATCTTATAATTTGCTCTGCAGGCTTCTTCCCTGTTGTTTTGATGCTCCATATTAATATGGCTAAAGAGGACACGGTGGCTCAGCGGCTAAGACACTGAGCTTGTCTATTAAAAAGGTCATCAGTTTGAATCCCTAGTGCCGCGTAACGGGATGAGCTCTCATGACTTGTCCCAGCTTCTGCCAACCTAGCAGTTGGAAAGCAGGTAAAAAATGCAAGTAGAAAAATAGGGACCACCTTTGGTGGGAAGGGAACAGCGTTCCGTGCGCCTTTGGCGTTGAGTCATGCCGGCCACATGACCACGGAGACGTCTTCGGACAGCGCTGGCTCTTCGGCTTTGAAACGGAGATGAGCACTGCCCTCCTAGATTCAGGAATGACTAGCATGTATGTGTGAGGGAAACCTTTACCTTTACCTTATTAATATGGCTTTTGGGGAATGTTCAGTTTTCTTTGAGATGGGCCTGAGTTCTCCTTGTCTGCTAATCATTATCTCTTCCAGGCTACTGTTACTATTACTATTATTATTTAAATTTATATGCCGCTAACTTCCAGCAATTGTACGCATTCAGCCCTTCCAGGTTTTTTTTTGGTTTTACCTTTGATCCAAATGGGTTTCTGATCAGTTTGCTAAAGCAACTCCTTTTGATTAGGTCCCATTAGATCAAAGCTGTGGGCTTTCAAGATTTCCCACTGATGTGGGCCTGCAGGAGGTGAAGGGCGGGTGGGACACAATAATACAAATTTCCCCAGTGTGGTTGTACAGTATTCACTGGGAAATCTGAGAATTTGAGTTCTAATCCTTTTTAAGATAAATTTGACAGATGTGCTGTAGATATTGAGGAAGGCGAGTCATTTTGAAGGGAAGTTGCATTCCTGAGTTTTGGATCGGATTGATAGAAATATTGTGGTTGGTTAGCCGAGCATTATTTACCACAAGTGTTCCAAAACGACATTGCCGCCTCTTTGAGAAAGCAACGTGTGTCCTTTCAGTGATCTTTAAAATAAGGATTTTATTTTTTGCCCCTAGTTGCCTGATATCTTTAATTAAGTTGCTGGTTCAATCTTCAGCTTTGTGGTGTCAACACCCGTTTCTCTCTTTTTGAACTCGCCTGTCTTTTTCCTTTCAGACAACATCCCAGAGGAATTAAAAGATCCTTTTTATATAGACCAGTATGAGCAGGAACACATTAAACCGCCTGTCATCAAGCTGTTGTTATCCAGCGAGCTGTATTACCGTGTCTGCAGCCTCATTCTCAAAGGGGACCAGGTGGCGGCGCTCCAGGGACACCACTCGGTCATCCAGGCTCTCTCGCGGAAAGGGATTTACGTCATGGAGAGCGATGATAACCCTGTGTCCGAATCCGACCTCAGCTCTGCGCCGATCAAAATGGTGAGCTTTGAAACAAAACCAGGAGTTGAGCTCCACAACTCCGTCCTTTCGTTGTCTTTGTTTCCCCGCGTTGATTTCCCCCCCTCCTCTCCCCCCGAAATGGTGCCAGTCCTAAACTGGCCAACCACTTTTTTCAATCTTCTCGAGAAGGGGATTAAACCCAACGTGGGTTTTTTTTTTTTTCCCTCCGGCCCTGTAGAGTCCTCACATGGCCATGATTGATGCTCTCATGATGGCCTACACCATCGAGATGATCAGCATTGAGAAAGTCGTGGCCAGTGTCAAGTGTTTTTCCACGTTCAGTGCCTCGAAGGAGTTGCCCTACGATCTGGAGGATGCGATGGTATTCTGGATTAACAAGGTAAACCGTGAGCCGATTTGATGTGGAAGTGTACGATTATTGGTGAGCACCCGTGTGGGAGGCTGCAAGTAGGGTACCATTTGTGACTTCTAATATTATGAGAGCAAGGAGGGAAGAAAAGCGTTCCTAGGCCGTACCTTTACCTAACTTTGTAAGAAAAGTCACCTTGGTTCTAAGCAGCACGAATAAGCGGCTTGAATAAACATAAACCTTGGATAAATAAAATTAGCCAGCGCAGGAGAGTTAAGAGGTGCAAAAACGGAGAGTGTAAAACTTCTCTCGTGCTTATATTTCAGAAAATAAGTATGTAACCAGAAATATCGGACTTAATTTCGAAAACGCATTAGAAATTGGGTAGGAAATTAAACATGGGAAATCCATTTACTTAGGTCTGGGGGTAATTTTGTTTTTATGGCTTGGGGGCTGATTTGTGACTTGGAGAGAGTGCCTATATCTGAAGTGTGTATGTGTATTGGGAGCATCTGTATTGCTAGGAATTTGAAGCTGCTAATTGTATTTGATTGTCGTCTGGATTGAGTTGTAAGAAAAAGAGAGTGAAGCACACAAGAGTTGTGGATAGCCAGAATACTCCCTGGGGAGATTGAGAAGGCAGGAAGAAATGACAAAGCTCTGAATTTTGGCAGTCAAAACAAAAACGGGGGAAAGGAAATACAGTTGCCCTCATTAGCTTTTTTTCCCCCTCCCCTGCTCTGCTGTTTTAGGTGAACCTAAAAATGAGAGAGATCACGGAAAAGGAGATTAAATTAAAACAGCAATTACTGGAAAGCCCAGGTCATCAAAAGGTAAAGCACATTAGATGAAATGGGATGTTTAATTGATTCATGGGGCTGTGACTTGGAAGCAAACCTCATTGTTTTTCTATCTGCCTTTGCTCTTAGATCAGTAGAATTTATTAGCCTGTCTTGCACCCCTTCTACAAAATTGCTTTGTTGTTTCTAGTGCTGTTGATTTTTTTTTTCTTCCTTCCTTCCTTCCCATATCTATCTATCTATCTATCTATCTATCTATCTATCTATCTATCTATCTATCTATCTAATCTCTATCTTATTCATCTAATATCTATCTATATCTATCTACCTTCCATCTACCTACCTACCTATCTATTTATCTAATCTCTCTATCTCCATCTATCCATCCATCTATCTATCTGTCCATCTATTTATCTGTCTATTTATCTAATCTCTCTATCCATCCATCCGTCCATCTACCTGTCTGTCTGTCTATCTATTTATCTAAACTCTCTCTCTCCATCCATCCATCCATCCATCCATCCTATCTATCTATCATGATTTGAATACTTAAGAGGTTTCACTCACGGTCTGCCGAGGTGCCATGGTTTCAAAACGAATGGACTTTGGAGGCTGCTGTGACAGTCCACTTTTAAAAGTTTACTTTGCGTCCCACATTTTACTTTATACCGTATTTAATTTATATTCGTCACATTTTCCAGATATTTTTTTTAAAAAAACAATACCTGTAAAACTGTATCTTGTTTAAGCTTTGATATTTCATTTTGTGCACTGGGGGGTGGGTGGGTGGGTGAGAAATGTAGTCTTGAGACAGAGGTGAGTGGGAGGTTTTAACATCTGCTGAGAGGACCTTGTAGGTTTATATTTGTAACAGTCCTTTGATTTGATGCCGTTTGGATCTTCTCAAGCGCTAAGGAAAGTAACATCTGTAGCAGTGGTTTTTCAACCTGTGGTCCACAGACACCTGGGGGGGCCATGACGTCACAGGGCCCCCGCAAAGGCTTGGAGAAATATTATGATTTCAATCTTGAGTCAAGTCTTGGGGGGCGGGGTTGGTGGCCACAAAAGGTATTTAAGGGGGGCCCGTGGTGAAGAAAAGGTTGAGAACCACTGATCTATAGAATTATTCAGAAGAATTGGTGGTGCATGCGTACAATCCTTCCCCTCTCTCGTTCCTTTTAAGTACTAGACGTTAACTAACACGTGCCGTTGCACTCCCAGCATTAGAATATTTGAGAAGCACGAAGCACAGTACCACAACAGTGGGAGTGCAATTTCTAAGTCCTGCCGAGATATTCTTAGCTGGTGTGGAAAAGGCTGCTGTCGAATTTTCATATTGCGCAGTCAGACTTTGAAATGAGCTCCTAAAGAGATTTCTATGCATGCAAATCCTCTAAAGATATGTTTCTTGAATCTTTTTTTTTTTTAAAAAAAAATCTTTCCCGTGTCAAAACCGTTCGCAATATGAAAGCATGACCCCGGCGGGTGAGGCTCATGTAAAGTTTGCTTTGTAACATGCACTGATGATGTCCCTCTCCTGTTCCCTACCTTTCCATCCCCTTGCTTCCCGAACCAGTCTCCTTCAAAATGGTATTGGAAATTAGTGCCTGTAAGTCAATTAATTCTGTATGAAGAGTTGTCATCCACCAAAAAACCCATCAGCTTTCCATCGGTCTTTTGATTTGCTTCCATTCAAAAGCGCCGCTTTCCACCGTTCGCAACATTTTCTCAGCTCCGGGCGTTCTTTTTTAACAATGAAAAATTTTAGATTTCATTTCATGATTCTACGTACTGTAACTTGGTGGCATCCATCACTAGGCAGATTTCACGGTTGCCGATACCGAAACTCTAGAAAGAAAAGCAAAGAAACTCTAGATTGTCCGTTCTATTTCGAAAGATTCCTCCTTTGCAAGCATTAATTTAAAGTAATTTGGGCTTCCTTTCCTGAAAATAAGGGAATTGGTCAGTATATTTGGATTTACATAGCTTGTTTTGGAAAACTTACTTGTTGTAAAAGTCCATTCCCTTCCCCCCTCTAAATTCCTGCATATTACCATATTGGTCCACTAAATCAAAATCAAATCACATGAAGTATTAGCACCACTTTATAAATCCTTAATAGGACCACACCTGGCATACTGCATCCAGTTTTGGTCACCACATTAAAAAAAAAAGATGTTGAGACTTTGGAAAAGTGCAAAAAAAAAAAGCAACTAAAATGATTAAGGACCTGGAGGCAAAAAATGTTTGAAGAACGGTTGCAGGAACTGGGTATGTCTAGTCTAATGAAAAGAAGGACTAGGGGTGACATAATAGCAGTCTTCCAGTATTTGAGGGGCTGACACAAAGACGAGGGGGACAACTTATTTTCCAAAGCATTAGAAGACCTCCAAGGTGCCTTCTAAATCTGTTACTCTAAGGCAAGACAAGAAACAATGGATGGAAACTAACTGAGGAGAGAAGCAACCTGGAATTAAGGAGAAACTTCTTAACAGTGAGGACAATTAACTGGTGGAACAGCTTGCCTTCAGAAGTTACAGGTGCTCCAATACCTGTCTGAAATGGTATCTCCTGCTTGAGAAGGGGGTTGGGCTAGAAGACCTCTAAGATCCCTTCTAAGATCTAAATGTACATTATTGCACAAAAAAACAACTTGTGTTTTATTAAGACTTGATTCCCTCTTTGACCCTAGCTAGAGTTGCTTTTTCCTTGTGCTTCATCACAATATTTGCAGATGGGCAAAGGGGCTGTTCCAACGTGGTCCTCCTGCGTCCTGCTCACTCTCTCCCTAGTCTTTGTTGAGCCTACCACTTGCTCAATTAACTGGAAGTTAGAATTCCAGCTGCCCTGTGGCATATTGGCATAAAACACCCCATTTCTGAACAGCGTTATTGACAGAATGCTTAGGGTTTCGTAAATGTTGACTTGGCCCGCCACCAGGGCATCCGATGCTAATTAAGAATAGCAAGCGGTGGTTGAGTTTTTTGGAAAAGTTACTGCCAGCCCGAGGCCACCTCCAGCTTGTAAAACAACGGGTTTAAAAAGTTTATTTAGCACAGCGACACCATCCAATGTAAGCTCCGCTAAAATGGCCCATTGATCCTTTGCTTTTGTGAGAGAAAACTTCGCGCAGAGGTCAGCAAATTCGGTCCCTCCCAAAAGATATTAGGGAGTGTACAAAAAGATTGCCACCCCATGCAAAAGTCATTATGATCGCTAAAGTTAAATCCAGTTTAGACTTCTCCAAATGAAGTCGAGGGTTCAGGATTCAACAGAAGGCTTTGATCTTCTAAGGAGGCCCTGCAATTTGAACAGAAATCTCAACTCCCATTTTGCTGCTTCGGCTTGTGAAAGCAGAGGGGCAAAAGTGAGGACTTTAAACCCATCAGTTCACCTTACTTTGGGAAATAATTGTGTTCAAGATTTAACGTAACATTAAATTGAAATTATATGAGTGGTGCAGTGGCGTAGAGATGGAGATCTCGCCTCACAATCAGGAGGCTGTGAATTCGATTCTAGGTAGAGGCAGATATTTCTCTCTCTGGGCACAATGAGAATATATCTGCAGAACAAAACTCCACATTGGCGACAGGAATGGCATCCAGCCAATAAACAATCTGATAGCTCCATTCAGTTACCCAGACTCCACCCCGCAAGTGATTATGGGGTCGTTAAAAGAAGATGATTAAATTGAAATTATATACGATTTCTGGTTGCCATCTTCTAGCTTGCAATGACGACGATAATTTTGCTTAAGACCAATACTGTGCATGCCTTAAGAAGCACATGATCCATCTAGTGACTTATGCTCCATGGTACAGTATGATTCACATTACACAACAATTTGTGGAAAGCCTCAGGCTGAATGAAAAGCAAGCCCTTTGCAAAAGTATCACACTTCAAATGTTCGTAGGGGACCTTTGTCCCATGGATTAAGTTGTATTCCTCAGTACTTTTTTTTTTTTTTTTGCAATATGATTTCAAGATTTTGGCAAAGCTGCTTACCTCTTGCCTAGCTGATACCAATTTTCAAATTCGAAACCGGTTCTGTAACGTTGCATTTTCTGTTCTGCTCAGAGCTCCCAAGCAGGCAAGACTGATTGGCAAAAGTAATTTCTCAGCCTTAGCTTTCCTCAAATATTTCATACGGAGACATGATGGCCTTACTTAGCTGAATGGCAAGTTTGTGTTTTATGTTTTGGGTTATTCTCGAGAAAAGTGGTTATAGCGCTGGTAAGTATCAGTTAAAAGGCTGTAAGATCTCAATATAATATTATGAAGTGTTGCATTTTTTTTTTACTTATTGTGCTTTTTCTGCTAAACTGGTGGAGCGTTCAGTTGCATCTTTTTTTTTTTTGTTGCAATATTATATAGTGACCTTTGAAATTTAAATATTTAAATTAATATATTTATATATTTCAATAATAGGTGAAGAATCTATGGGGAGGCTTTGTATGCTCAAAGTGCTGGAAATGGTCCCCTTAATTATTTTGTCAGAAAAAATCTAACAAGTGAAATACGTTGTTGATTTGGAGCACCAAGGATCAGATTAATAATTAAATTAGTATGTGTTGGTAGTGGGTGGAAAAAGAAGATATACCATTGTAATGAAAATACTAATTAGATGATGACAAACTTTTTGTCTGTGTACTTTTTCCCCCGGTGTGTTTATTATGAATATTAGCTTTAAAAGAATAGTATTCTTAGGAATATTAGCTTAAAAAGAAGAGTATTTTTAAGAATATTAGCTTAAAGAGTATTCTTAAGAATATTAGCTTAAAAAGAAGAGTATTCTTAAGAATATGAGCTTAAAAAGAAGAGTACTCTTAAGAATATTAGCTTAAAAAGAAGAGTATTTTTAAGAATATTAGCTTAAAGAATATTCTTAAGAATATTAGCTTAAAAAGAAGAGTATTTTTAAGAATATTAGCTTAAAGAATATTCTTAAGAATATTAGCTTAAAAAGAAGAGTATTTTTAAGAATATTAGCTTAAAAAGAAGAGTATTCTTAAGAATATTAGCTTAAAAAGAAGAGTATTCTTACGAATATTAGCTTAAAAAGAAGAGTACTCTTAAGAATATTGGCTTTGGCGCAGAGTCTGCCTTTAGAAAGACGATTCCAAAATTAGCAAGCAAGTGTTCACAAAACCAAATGCTTGTAGCAGCAAAAGGATTATAACACCTTGTAAAATAGAAAGTTGCTGGTTTAAATCAGGGCAGAAATATTTTAGAAGAGCCCTGGGGAAACTGAGTTCTAACTCAGCCTGGAATCTCATTGGGTGACTTTGACCCAATCACAATCGACCTCGAGGGTTGTGGGGTGAAAAAAAAAACACCAAACCATGAGCTCTGAATGAATGAAAAACGGGATGGGAAATCTCAGAAGTTTTGCCTTCCTTCCTCAGGTACGTTACCGCCGAGATCATCTCTCGAGTCGACAGCTGCCCTTTTTCCCATTACTTGAAGACCTGATGAAGGATTGTAGCGATGGAGCTGCTTTGCTGGCTGTCATCCATTATTATTGCCCCGAACAAATGAAGCTTGATGGTACGTCGGTAACAGAGTTGAAAAGAAACCTGGTTTCCAAATCCTGCCTGAATCGAATTAGGAGATGCCAAAGTGATAGGGGACTGTCAGATCCTCCCTTAACTGTCTTTCATTGCCCCTGTATAACCAATCAGTTTCAGGCAAGATGTTTTCATAATGGTCAGTCCAAGCATAGTTTGGTATGTAGCTCCCTCCTTCTTCCAGCGGGGTGACCTTGAGGCAGCATCTCGAGGAGATACTGCACTTACTTTCATTTCCCCAAGCATTCCCCCTTTCATTTCACCTCCCCACAGTTCATGGCAGTTTGTCACCGCAGTGAAGCACAAGCAAACCTAAGCTGACTGTGACATTTGATTAATTGTGGTGTCCTTAATAACTCTATCATATTCTAAGGAAGTGATCCAGTCGCAGCGGGGGATATTTAGCTCCCGTTAAAGCATCTTTCTCTGGCTGAAAGCAATGGAACAAAAGTCCTTCATTTTTGCTCAGATCAGATTTCTGGAGGGGGGAAAAAGTCAGTTTCTTTGCCTTTACGGACAATAAGTGATGTGCTGCAATTTTCTATAATCCTTAAACAAGGCTGTTCCTTCCTTGTCACTGTTTTGGGACTTGAGAAACGTGTGATTAATCCACTGTAGCTATTTTACACAACTACAATAGCAAACCCTTTTGCATTACTATTTTTTTTTTCATTTTAGTATTTAATGACTACGGGCCTCACAGTTTATGGATTGATAATTATAGTATAGTTAGGCCATGTGTAACTGACCTAACATTTACATGTTTAACATTTAACATTTACATGTGTAAATGTGTAAGGGACGCGCTGGCTCAGTGGCTAAGATGCTGAGCTTGTCGATTGAAAGGTTGGCAGTTCAGTGGTTCGAATCCCTAGCGTACGGGGTGAGCTCCCGTGACTTGTCCCTGCTTCTGCCAACCTAGCAGTTCGAGAGCACGTAAAAAATGCAAGTAGAAAAACAGGGACCGCCTTTGGTGGGAAGGTAACAGCGTTCCATGCGCCTTTGGCGTTGAGTCATGCCGGTCACATGACCACGGAGACATCTTCGGACAGCGCTGGCTCTTCGGTTTTGAAACGGAGATGAGCAGCGTCCCCTAGAGTTGAGAATGATTAGCACGTATATGAGAGGGGAACCTTTACCTTTTACTGACAGACTGGGTGCCAAATTGCGATTTTAATATAGATTTTATCTGTTATTTATTATTTTATATTCTAGAATTAACTGGATGTTCATTGTTTTATTTGTTCCGGCCTCTGACTTGAGATGTATTTTTCCGTGCGCTACTTTGAACGGAGAAGTTCCCATCTCAATGCAGACGCCTTCAATCCGAAGGGGACAACTTGCTGTGGCGAACTCGTCACGGCCAACTCGCCCTGAGACAACTCACCAACGTCCAACTCGCTGCAGCCAGCTCACCACGGCCAACTCGCTGCTGGACAATTTAACAATTCAATTTAGTGATTTAAAATAAATAAAAAAAAAAAACACTTGAATTTTTGTCATTCGCATTTCATTCTAACCTTTTTTTTTGCATCCTTTCTTTAATGATTCCATCCTACCATTTCTTTGATATCCGTGTAAATCTTATCCCGCGGCGAGTTGGCCATGGAAAGTTGGCTGGGGCGAATTGTCATAGATCCTCCCCCCCTCACAGACAAAAATCCCTGCGTTTACTGGATTTCAAGTCTTAGAATTTCTTTGGCCGGGAAATCTTAATATTGCAGCCTTCAAACAGTGTCAAGTTCCTGAGGATGTCGTCTGTCTGGAGCCATGGAAACGGAGAGGCTATTTTGGTGGTAATTCTCTTCCTTCCTTCCTTCCAATTCCTAGAAATATGCTTGAAAGAGGTAACCTCGATTGCAGACAGCATCTATAACATCCAGTTGCTTCGAGAATTTGCCAACGAGTACCTGAACAAATGCTTTTACCTCACTTTGGAAGATATGTTGTATGCCCCGTTAGTTCTAAAGGTAAGAGAGAGAGGGAAGGTGGCGAAAACGCTTTTCAATTACGCGTAGGAGATTTTTTTTTTTTTTAATTTGATTTATATGCCGCCCTTCTCCGGAGACTCAGGGCGGCTTACAGTGCGTTAAGCAATAGCCTTCATTCTTTTGTATATTTATACAAAGCTTATTGCCCCCACAAACTGGGTCCTCAATTTACCTACCTTAGAAAGGATGGAAGGCTGAGTCAACCTTGAGCCTTGGCGAGATTCGAACCTGCAGTAATTGCAGGCAGCTGGTCTTAATAACCAGCTTAATAACAGGGTGCCTTAGACCACTGTACTACCAAGGCTCTTGCGATTTGGTTTATATTCCTTTTTTTTTCTCCTCCCTTCTTTTCCCTAGCCCAACGTAATGGTTTTCATTGCCGAATTATTCTGGTGGTTTGAGAACGTCAAGCCGGATTTTGTGCGCCCCAGGGACCTCCAAGAAGTGAAAGATGGTGAGTCTTGATTTGGGCTGGGGAGGATTTGTCGGTGGCAGCGAAGAAATTTTACAGTGGAATTGGTTTCCCTGTCTTTACCCTGATGGATATTCTCAAGTCTTCTTTGTGTTCAAAACGACAAATTGGTCGTCTTTTGTCAAGATGCTGAAAATGTCTAAAGAGGAGGGTGTTGTGGCCCGCTAATGGCCAGCGGATCTGGCAGCAGAGTCGGACAGTGAGGAGGTTGGGGAGGAACTTGGGCCAGTCCTGGGGGCTGGGGAAAGCAAGGGCAAGGGCTCTGCGTCAGAGGCAGAGAGGGAGCTAAACATCAGTGAGGCAGAGGAACAGCTGGAGCCTGTTCCCGGTGTGTGCATGCACAGAGCTGCCAGAAGACACAAACAATTCAGAAAGCAGGGTCTACTCGGGAGTAAAGCCACACCTTGGAGGTAATTGGCCCCTCCCATAGGAAACAAAAGAGGAGCGAACAGCGAGTGTGGGTTTTTGCAGGAAACAATTCGTTTATTTCGTGAGTCAGAGACTCTGTGCCAAGTTTGGCCTTGTACTGCGGTTGGAAACCATTCATGTGGCAGCTTGCCAAACGAGATAAGGTGTGTTGATAAATATTCCTTTGAAAAACTGTTTGGACAAACCTGGCTGACTGTGAATGAAAGGAATTCACAGTCGTGTAAATAAAAGAGAGGAGGAGGAGGAAGAGGACTGGGGGGTCCTAGGTGCTCTCTGAGCTTGGTGCTTTTCTTGCAGATGTTTTATTGCCAATATTGGATATATTAATTGCCTTGAGTTTTATGAAAAAAAGTGGGATAAAGATCTAAAAACCTAAGAAACAAAAATTCCCTTTCTGTCCCTTTTAATGCAGTCTTGTCTCCCGATATTCAGTGATAGCAAATACTCCCTTGTCTGAGTGCCTGAAAAAGGAAAGCGTGTATTGTATCTACCCTTCCTCTACTTAAAGATGAAGTTCGGCCTGCCAAGAATTGCCCTTCAAAGCCTCTCCTGGCATTGCAGCGATGACCTCATGAGTGTTGGCTTGCTCTAGAGAAATTCGAGGCGATTCATAATCAACCCCGCTCGGTCATAACTGAAGCTTTTCCCAGCTTCCAAGGTGGATGGGATGACTGGCAGCTGAAACCTCCTCCATATCGGGAGGAAGACGGCTTTTACACTCCTTAGAGAGATGCAAACTCCTCGATTCCTTTCTTTCTTTCTTTCTTTTTTTTTTTCATCTTCGTTGTGGTTTTTGAAACCGCTCCTAGAGTCCCCCTGCTGGAACTTTCCTTAGAAAAATTTAGAATAGTTTTCTTTCTTTAAAAAAACGGCAAGTTATTTGCACAGGTTGGGGGTCCCTTCATTTCAGCCTTTTGCTTCTCATCTTTTAACAATGAGGAGTCCAGGGTGCTCTCTGAGTGTGCTTGTTTCCTTGCAGATGTTTCATTACCCAACTAGGGAACATCATCAGTGCTAGTAAGGAGTGGGGTTTGCTGTCAGTTTGTATACCTCTGTCTTGCCTGTCTCTGTGAGTAGAGAGTGGTTTTAGAATTATTATTTTTTTAATTTGATTTATATGCCGCCCTTCTCCGGAGACTGGTGGCTTACAATGTGTTAAGCAATAGCCTTCATACTTTTGTATATGGGCGGCTTACAATGCGTTAAGCAATAGCCTTCATACTTTTGTATATTTATACAAAGTCAGCTTATTGCCCCCACAAACTGGGTCCTCAATTTACCTACCTTAGAAAGGATGGAAGGCTGAGTCAACCTTGAGCCTGGTGAGATTCGAACTTACAGTAATTGCAGACAGCTGGTGTTAATCACAATGCTTTTAGTCTGCTGAGCCACCAGGCCCTTTTGGTTGGGCTGTTTACTGATGGCTCTTTTGCAGTTTTTTAATTGGGGTATTGCTTACTTGATTGTTGGTCTGAAGTTAACCTTGGATTAATCTATGCTGATCTGGGGGCTGATTACTGGTGGAGAAGTGCTGGAGTCTTTTTTCTACTCTTTTGGGCTGGTTGGTTGTTTCTTTTGCACGGTCTATAGATGTTGAGGACCCAGATTGTTGGAGGCAATATGTAGACGCTGTAAACCACTTAGAGAGGGCTGTAAAAGCACTATGAAGCGGTATATAAGTCTAAGGCATATTGCTATTGTTAATGTCTATGTATCCATTGATGGGTGATTTATCAGAGTGCCAGACTTCTAGAAATGCCCTGACATTTTTTGGACTTGGCCTGGTCTAGGATGGTCACATTTTCCCAATTGAAACTATCAGAACTCTTTACTAGCACTGATGATGTTACCTAGTTAGGGTCATGAAACATCTACAAGAAAACAAGCCAGTTCAGAGAGCAGCCAAGGACCCCTCATTTCAACCCTGAGCTCCAAATATTCTCCTTTTTCTCAGTTTCTTGGTCTTTAAGAATAGCAATAGCACTTAGACTTACATACTGCTTCACAGTGCGTTACAGCCCTCTCGAAGCAGTTTACAGAATGAGCCCCCAACAACTGCTGGCAGTGGGCAGAGTTAGCCAGGAAGGAAGGAAGGGAGGAAGGAAAGAAGGGAGGGAGGACTAGCAATAGCACTTAGACTTACATACTGCTTCACAGTGCTTTTACAGCCCTCTCTAAGCGGTTTACAGCGTCTACATATTGCCTCCAACAATCTGGGTCGTCGTTTTACCCACTTCAGAAGGATGAGTCAACCTTGAGCCTGGTGAGATTCGAACTGCCAAATTGCAGGCAACTGGCAGTCAGCAGAAGTAGCCTGCAGTACCTCACTCTAACCACTGCACCACCGGTGGCTCATCTTGACAAAGAAAGACCAATGGAGACATTCCATTCCTGGTGAAAAGAGCAAGAGGAGAAGGAGGAAATGTCTATGTGTCTATGGATGGTTGATTTGTCAGAGTGCCAGGCATCTAGAAATGCCCTGGTATTTTTTGGGACTTGGCCTGGTCTAGGATGCTCACATTTTCCCCAGTTGAAACTATGGTTAAATCTGTCTGTATGCTGTGAAATTAAATCTTAGCAGATTTTTCCAGTGTCTTTTTGTTGTTGTTATTGTTGTTGTTGAATGTTGGAGTTCCAGTTAACAGTAACCCTGGTGTGTTCTAGCTAAAACCATGCTGCATCAGAAGAGCAGCCGTCCGTCGGTACCCATTTCCAATGCCACAAAGCGGAGTTTCATGCCGAGTCCGGCGGTCCCCAGTTCAGCTGACATGCAGCCTCCGAGTCAACTCTCGCAGGAAAGTTGCAGCAGGTATTTCAAATATCCTGAAATAGTTTTTGATGGTTTCGGAAGCTAAGAACGGTAGCAAAACATGTCCTGTTAGTTCTGATCGGAGTGCTAGACTTTAATGGAAGCTCTGCTCCTTGTCCACCTAAGACTGAGGGAAGTGTCCACGCTTCCTTCACGTGAAGTGTTAATACCACTTTATGATGCCTTCGTAAGGCCACACTTGGAATACGGCATCCAGTTTTGGTCGCCCCAATGTAAAAAAGATGTGGAGACTCGAGAAAGAGTGCAGAGAAGAGCAACTAAGAGGATTAGGGGACTGGCGGCTAAAACATACGAAGAACGGTTGCAGGAATTGAGTATGTCTAGTCTAGTGAAAAGAAGGACTAGGGGAGACATGATAGCAGTCTTCCAATATCTCAGGGGCTGCCCCAAAGAAGAGGGAGTCAAGCTATTCTCCAAAGCACCTGAGGGCAGGACAAGAAGCAACGGATGGAAACTCATCAAGGAGAGAAGCAACTTAGAACTAAGGAGAAATTTCCTGACCGTTAGAACAATTAACCAGTGGAACGACTTGCCACCACAACTTGTGAATGCTCCAACACTGGAAGTTTTAAAGAAGAGATTAGATAACCATTTGTCTGAAGTGGTGTAGGGTTTCCTGCGTACACAGGGGGTTGGACTAGAAGACCTCCAAAGTCCCTTCCAACTCTGTTATTCTATTCCTTGGCCTTGGTGTTTCACCTCCATCCTCCCATACAAATCGAAATCCTAGTTTCTAAGGGACGCTTCTGAAAAGCGTAGCAGTCAAGAGGCAAATTTAATTGAGTCGGAAACGGGCACGTCTTTGCAAAAACAAACCCGAGGTTAAAACCTAGCCAAGAACACGAAGCAGGCAAGGGGAGTTTGAAGAAGCTCCCCGCTTCAGCCATTCGGTGGGGGAAAAAAAAAAAAGCTGTTCTCTGAATTCATTTCCCGGATTTATTTGTTACATCTTGACCCAAATAATTTTGGGCCTTTTGGGTTGTCCTACTTTTCCTCTGGGATAATCTCATCCTGTGTTTGAACTGCTTTGCACGGTGACCTTGCCGGCCTATTTTTTTTCCTGTCTCCATCGCTTCATCCTCCCTAGACGAGTTTACAGTAATTAATTTTGAAGACAGAACCCCCCAGAGGCCTAGATTCTTATTCACTCCTCTTTCCTTATTATTATTACTATTTTTTTTTTAAAAAAAGCCTTTGCTCCATTTTAAGACCATGTGCATTGTCGGCTTCAGAAGAACCTCATTGCCTGATTGTGATTTTAGGCTGACTCGCACCTGACTTTGGTGGGGTTTTTTTGTTTTTGTTTTGTTTTGGTTTTTTTGTTGTTTTGCTGTGATTGGCATTTTGGGAGGGGTCAATCGATAGGGGTTTCCTTTTGCCCATTCTGTTTGAAAAGAAAGCCTGTTTCAAAAACACCGGCTGACCCCTCTGATGTGTTTCCCAACAGTGTGAAAGGAAGTCCTGCCTTCAGCCCGTCGCACCCTTTGCTGCCTTTAAGGCAGAAGCAACAGAAGACGGTACAGGGGGAAGACACCTCAGGTAACTGCCCAATCCCCCTTCTTGTGATTCATGTAGGAGCAACTTTTGAGATGGAGGGAGAGAGAGAATTGGTGTGTGAAGGTCTCATGGCTGCTGAAGGGGGAACTAGCCTTCCCTTCCCTTTCTTTCCTTCCCTTTCTTTCCCTTTCCTTCCCTCTCTTTCTTCTTCCTTCCTTCCTTCTTCCCTTCCCTTCCCTTCCCTTCCTTCCTTCCTATTCAAGGGCACCTCAAAATTATAGAATTATAATTGTATGAATGAGTTAGGTTGGTAAATAGGTTTTGGGGAACAGTAGAGGACTGTTTTTTGCTTTAGCAAGGAGGTTAGGAAACTACCTTTAAACTTTACCTTCCTCCTTTCCTTTCCTTTCCTTTCCTTTCCTTTCCTTTCCTTTCTCTTTCTCTTTCTCTTTCTCTTTCTCTTTCCTTCCTTCTTTCTTTCTTTCTTTCTTTCTTTCTTTCCTCCCTCCCTTCTTTCTTTATTTTTTCCTTCCTCCCTCCCTCCCTCCTTTATTCCTTCCTTACTTCCTTGCTTGCTTCCTCCCTCCCTCCCTCCTTTCTTCCTCCCTCCCTCCCTCCTTGTTCAAGGGCATCTCAAAATTATATAGTTCATTAGACTTCCTCCTCCTTCCCTCCCTCCCTTCCTTCCTTCCCTCCCTCCCTCCAAATCCTCCTTCCTTGCTTCCTCCCTTCCTTCCTCTCTCCCATCTCAATTTCATGATTCTGGGAGGTTCAAAAACTGGTGGAAAACACCATAAGAAACAAGAAAACAGCGACATTCATTCAAACTGCAATTTCAGGAAAAACAAATTCAGCAGAACTTAAAACGCAACCTCTGCATATCTCCTGCCCCCCCTCCCCCAGGTCCAGTGACAAATTATGTCTTTAAGGCCTTTAAAAAAAGGGCAGCTGGGTCTAATCCCTGAGGGGAATTGACATTTCAGAGGTCAGGTGCCATGCAAGTCCTCCTGCTTAATAAGGGTGATTGACATAATACGCCCTTATAACACCTCTACTTTTTCCAGCTGCCCCAGTTACCTTAACTGGGAGCTTCTAATGCCTTTCAAAAGGCATTAAAATTCTAGCTCCCCCCCCCCACTCCAGGCCCACCCCCACTTTCCCCTGACCCCGGCATTGGGTCAGAAAGTGGTACGAACCTGTCGGATGAAGTTTTCCTTTATGTCCTTATGTTTTCGTGCATCTATTATTAGCTCACTGCATTATTTTTACCTGGGCCTAATCTGAGGTTTACTAGTTTATTCAGGCTGTGCTGAGTTGCGTGTTTAGCAGGCCGCTATATAAATAGAACAAATATGGGTTGTTGGTTTTTTTTAAAGGATTTAAATATCAGCAAGTGTGTTTGTTAAAAACATTGCGTGATCTGTTGGTTTTTTTTTATGTTAGATCAAAGGCATCGTTCTAATTCCTTGACTCGGGCAGACGGGCAGCCTCGGGATTCGATCCTTGCGTGGCCAGAGAAGAAGCAAAGGTAACCCCTTGCCAGCTGCTTTGTGGATCAAGCCCGTTTAAAATAGGATAGCCCGCCTTGAAGTTGAACCAAATAATCAGTGACAGATTTCAAATCCCCGAGCTCTCCTTGTTAAAGGCAGCAAACTTCAGTGGCTTTCTGTAAACCTGTAAGGCTTTAAAAAAAAACAAAAAAAAAAAACAAAAAAAGCTAAAAGTATATTTTTATTAGGCCAGGCTTGGTCAACTCTGATATAGTGTTATTTTCCCTTTAATTTGTGCTCTGTTCGATAAAATAGTTTTGTCTTAATATTGTAAGCTATCCAGAGTTACCCTTTGGTAAGCTGGGTGGCCAGTAGAAAGAAAGAAAAAAGGAAGGAAGGAAGGAAGGAAAGAGAGAGGGAGGGAGGGAGGGATAGAGAGACATAAAGAGATAGGAAGAGAGAGAGAGACATAGATGGATGATAGATGATAAAGATGGATGGATGGATGGATAGATCTATAGAGAGATAGATATGCATAAAGAGATAGAAAGATAGCGATAGAGAGATAGATAGATAGGGATAGAAGACAGACAGACAGATTATAGATACTGTAGATAGATAATGATATAGAGATAGATAGATTATATATATATATATATATATATATATATATATATATATATATATATATATATATATATATATATATTTGTTTTCTCAGGTTTTCGCGGGTGTTTGTATGTAGGTCTTTGGTTATTCGGGTCTTCTCCCACGTAAAATTGGAAGTGTCTTGGCGACGTTTCGACGAAGTCTCATTCGTCATCTTCAGGCTGGTGTTCTTGGCTTCGTGCTTCCAGGAGCAATGTGAGATCGCAGCTGTCTCTTCCTTTTAACTGCTAGTGGGGGTGTGAGCTGATTGGGTGGGCACTTGGCTGTGTTCTGATTGGGTGGAGGTGTGTTCTGATTGGTTAGGGGCTCGGCTGTGCTCTGATTGGATGGGGGGTTGGTTGTGCTCTGATTGGCTGGGGGTGTGTTCTGTTTGGGTGGGGGCTTGGTTGTGCTCAGCTTAGTCTGAGTTGCAGGGGGATTTGAGCTGGTGAGCTGCGTTGTTGTTGTTTGGCTTCGTGTTTGTGGCCGTGCGAGCTCTTCATGGTGGGTGTCAGTCTGCTTCATGTATGGATTGGAGAGGTTTAAAGTGGCTAATGATGCAGCTGCAGTCTGGCTTCTGATCCTTGGTCGTGGCTCATTATCAGTGTGGGTTTGAGTCTGCTTTCTGCGTGGATGTGTGGTGGTGACATCCTGTGTGGCTCTCGTGAGTGTGGGTCTGGTGTCATTCGTCGTGTTAGGGACCCGTTTGTCAATAAGGGCGGGTTTCCAAATGGCTGGTAGGCAGGAGGTATCGTCTCGTTTGTTCATGCTGTGTGGGCGTTTTTCTATCTCGATGGCTTCTCTGATTATTCTGTTGTTAAAGTGTACATCGGACAAACCAACAGACGAATAAGTGCACGCATAGAAGAACACAAGAACTCAGTCAGAAAAGAAGAACCAACTTCTTCCCTGGTCCAACACCTTAAAGCCACAGGACATGATATTGACTTTAAAAAGACCAGAACTATCGCCAAAACTGAACACTTTAACAACAGAATAATCAGAGAAGCCATCGAGATAGAAAAACGCCCACACAGCATGAACAAACGAGACGATACCTCCCGCCTACCAGCCATTTGGAAACCCGCCCTTATTGACAAACGGGTCCCTAACACGACGAATGACACCAGACCCACACTCACGAGAGCCACACAGGATGTCACCACCACACATCCACGCAGAAAGCAGACTCAAACCCACACTGATAATGAGTCACGACCAAGGACCAGAAGCCAGACTGCAGCTGCATCATTAGCCACTTTAAACCTCTCCAATCCATACATGAAGCAGACTGACACCCACCATGAAGAGCTCGCACGGCCACAAACACGAAGCCAAACAACAACAACGCAGCTCACCAGCTCAAATCCCCCTGCAACTCAGACTAAGCTGAGCACAACCAAGCCCCCACCCAAACAGAACACACCCCCAGCCAATCAGAGCACAACCAACCCCCCATCCAATCAGAGCACAGCCGAGCCCCTAACCAATCAGAACACACCTCCACCCAATCAGAACACAGCCAAGTTCCCACCCAATCAGCTCACACCCCCACTAGCAGTTAAAAGGAAGAGACAGCTGCGATCTCACATTGCTCCTGGAAGCACGAAGCCGAGAACACCAGCCTGAAGATGACGAATGAGACTTCGTCGAAACGTCGCCAAGACACTTCCAATTTTACGTGGGAGAAGACCCGAATAACCAAAGACCTACACACACACACACACACACACACACACACACATATATATATATATATATATATATATATATAACCAATTTATTTACAATGACGCGTGAAAACACCCGAGATTTTAATATTTTGCGTATGCACACCCGCGAAAACTTAAGAAGACATATATATATTTTCCTCTCCCCAAAGCATGCTTCTAATAGTTGTCTCTTTTAGGCCCCTTTCACAACCCGCACCGTTTGGTCTTCACCACACGGCGAGCAGCGACGCGGACCCCAGCTCCGGCGATAGCATCAGTCTGGCCAGGTCCATCAGCAAAGACAGCCTGGCATCCAACATCGTCAACATCACCCCGAAACAGCAGCTCCCCTCTGCCCCCGTGAAAAACAGCGGGAAAAGCTTGCTGAACAATGTGGAGATGGAAGACGACGAGGAAGAACTGATTGCCATTATTCGCCCCGGCGCCACCCTGAACCACGGCGGCCTGGAACTTCAGTGCGCTCTGCCGGCTCGTTCCCCTGGCTTTGTCGGTACCCGCCTGGACTCCGAAATCCCCGAGCGAAGCTACGGACAATAAGCCGGAGAGCTTTTTCCTGGAGCCGCTAATGCCTGCCGTTTTACGGCCAGCCAAGGAGAAGCAGGTCACCAATAAGGAGGACGAATGCGGAGAAGGGAAAGCAAGAGGTTATGTGCCCAAGAGACCGAGCGAGGGGCACATGGCTTTGGCCCATAAAAAAACCAACGGCGGTCACGGTGATCACAGCCTTAACAGGACTTTTAACTTGGGTTCTAGTTCTGAACTAACTGTGATCGCGGGCCCCAGTTTGGCAGAGCCAGTTGTCCATCACTCGGACGTCAGGATGGAACCCTTTTGCCCCCAAGCAAGCAGCAGTTTAGAGACATCCTCTCAAGAGCAGCCGTTCGTGGGCTTCTTCCTGCATGCCGCCAAAGCGGAGGAGGAGGCCGTGTCCAGCGGCGGCACCAACCTCAGTTATCTGAAAAGCCCCAGTTCCCACCGGGCGGAGACCTCGTGGACCATGGTCAGGCAGGATTCCGACTCGTCCATCCTAGACATGGAAGAAGCCGACCAAGACTTGGCTGCCGAGGAGCACCCTCTGATTGCCAAGTACATCGGAGAGGAAGAATCCGCCAAGCTTCAGGAAGACATGAAAGTCAAGGAGCACGAAGACAAAGACGACGCCAGCGGGCGATCCAGCCCATGCCTGAGCACCATTTCCCAGGTGAGCAGCGTCTCCATGACCAGCGGGAGTGCCCGGATGACCAGCTTTGCGGAGAGGAAGCTCCAAAGGCTGAACAGTTACGAAACAAAATCCAGCACGAGCAGCTCGCAGAAAACCACCCCAGATGGATCCGAGTGTTGTCCGGCTCCGCTCACCACCTGGAAACAGAGGCGGGAACAGAGTCCCACCAGACAGAGCAAAGACAATGTGAACCTCTTGGCGTCCGAGCTGGTCCAGCTCCACATGCAGCTGGAGGAGAAGCGGAGAGCCATAGAAGCTCAGAAGAAGAAGGTGGAGGCCCTTTCCGCCAGGCAGAGGCTAAAACTCGGCAAGGCAGCCTTCTTGCACGTGGTGAAGAAAGGGAAAGGGTCGGAGATCTCACCGTCCCTGAAGCCGGAACACTTCACCAAGGAGTTCTCCGGGCACAACGGGGAAGGCCTGGAGGAGGACGCTTTGAATTCCAAAACGGCGGAGGTGTTCCTTACAAAAGAGGAGGTGGTGGCAGGTGAAGACGAAATTCCCAAAGAGAAGGTTCAGGAAACGGTCGGCTTCGTGGAGGAGAGCATTTCCAGAGAGCCCACCATCCACGAAATCGAGAAGAGCAAGAGGGTCTCGGCGGCTCTGCTGGAAGAGAGCATAGACTCCGCCGACCTCAACGAATGTGACCTTTCCATCGAAAAGCTGAACGAGACCATCAGCACCCTTCAGCAGGCCATACTGAAGATCTCTCAGCAGCAAGAGCTTCTCATGAAGGCCCCAACCCTGTCCTCGACCCGCGGAGGCTCTCAGGACCAAAAGATCAAAGCCCCCGTCCACTTTGTGGAGCCCCTCTCCCCTCCCGGCCCCAATCTCCGCAAGCCACCCCGGCTCGGTCAAGGACGGAGTCCCCGTTCAGGAAGGCCATCTGAACTCAAAGTGGCCAAGGACCGTCCCCATACCACGCCTCGCATCAAGACCCCGACGCCCAGCGTGGACACCTTGCCCCACTTGAGACAGTTCCCACTCAACAATTCACCCAAGGTGCCAGTCGAAACGGCTCTTGAAAACATCCTGGGCCCAGGTAGCGCTTCGCAAGAGAAGCTTTCCTTTGAGAGTTACCGGCTCTGCGACGACAATCAGAGAGGGGCCTTTGTTTTGTCCTCTTCCAGGGACACCAACATCCTCTCGGAAGCCATCAAAGATGAGAACAGCAACGTGGAGGACTTCCATCACCTGGCTTGTTTTGATGTCTCAGGCCAGGAGAACGTCTCCGTCGAAGAGCCTTCTAAGAGCAAAGGCAGCCTCATTGAAGTGGACCTCTCGGATTTAAAAGTCCGCGACGAAGAAGTGGAAAGTCAGGGAAACTCTTCAGATTTAATCAATGAAATGGACCAGAAATCAGGCGTTGGGTTCTTCTTCAAGGTAAGGGCCGCCAAGATCTAAAAAACTATTTGGAATCATTCTGGTTCCCAGACCTGCCTCTTATATTTAGAATAGGAATAGAATAGAATAAGAGTTGGAAGGGACCTTGGAGGTCTTCTAGTCCAACCCCCTGCTTAGGCAGGAAACTACACCACTTCAGACAAATGGTTATCCAACCTCTTCTTAAAAACTTCCAGTGTTGGAGCATTCACAAGTTCTGGTGGCAAGTTGTTCCACTGGTTAATTGTTCCCACTGTCAGGAAACTTCTCCTTAGTTCTAAGTTGCTTCTCTCCTTGGTTAGTTTCCACCTATTGCTTCTTGTCCTGCCCTCAGGTGCTTTGGAGAAAGCTTGACTCCCTCTTCTTTGGGGCAGCCCCTGAGATATTGGAACACTGCTACCATGTCTCCCCTAATCCTTTTCTTCATTAAACTAGACAACCCAGTTCTTGCAATTTGGAGACAGGTGTGCAAGGAGCAGATTATTTTTATATTATTGTTTCATTGGTGCATTTGGTTTTTTTTGGGGGAAATGTTTTGGGAGTGAAGTGGCAACCTGCGTGTTTGTGTTTTGGGGAAATGGTTTTGGAATGAAGTTGTAACTTTTCTGTCAACCCACAATCGATCACACAGGAGGGTCAGTGGACAGTTTTGCTTGGTTTGTGTCTACGTAATGTTGCAGTCAAAAGTGTTTTCATTAGGAGGATGCCATTTAAAAGAAAATAGGGTCTTAACTTGTTTCTCTTTCTGAAAATCGTAAGAGCTGAAGAAGCTTCTCGGATGAGAAGCGAAACGTTCTTCCAAGAAAAACAAGAAAGCCCATTTTTGCCTCTTGATAAAAAGCACCTTCGGGACATAAGATGGTAGATTTGAAGCGTTCTCTAATCTGGATTTTAATTCTCGCAATTTCCCAGCCAACCTGAGAAGGTAAGGGTGACAGCAGGGGATGGAGAAGCGGCCAGGGCAGAGACAGAGAGATACAGAGAGAGAGGGAGGGAGGGGAGAGAGACACATGTCAAAAGGATTGTGTGGTTCCCGGTGTTTTTTAACAACTAGTTCTCTGCCCTAATGATTGGCTGGGTAGGCGTAGCTGGGGGGGTGTCATGAGACTGTGAAAGTGAGTGACATCGAGTTGGCCACGCTCACCCAGGTTTTGTGGCTCCCGGTGTTTTCTTTTCTATGGGAAATGGGTCCAAATGGCTCTTTGAGTATTTAAGGTTGCAGACCCCTACCTTAGTGGAACCTCTGGTTGTCAAAGACCAAACTAATAAATATTGTTTGGTCTAAAACAATATTGTTTTACTTAGTTGGGTCATGAGAGGTCTGCAAGAAAAAAAAACGAGCTCAGAGAGTATTGTTTAGTTTAAAAACTTTCAGGTTCTGAGAGTAATATAAAAGATTCCGAAAGGCATATCAGGATCTTGGGAAGATCTACCAGCTAGCCCAGGGGTTAGCTACTGCACTTTATTGTAAACCGATGAAATGACAATTGTACAGTTAGGAAAGCCACCATCGGTGTATTTTCTCCGTATCGATGCAGGCAATATTTGGACATTCCTTTTTTTCCCTTTTTCTTTTCCTAGGATGAACAGAAAGCCGAAGATGAGCTGGCGAAGAAACGTGCCGCTTTTCTTTTAAAACAGCAGCGCAAGGCCGAAGAGACCCGGCTTCGAAAACAGCAGCTGGAGGCAGAAGTTGAACAAAAGAGGGATGAAGCTCGGTAAATCTCTCTCCCCCCACCCCTCAACAATAAGGAAGAATAAAGATTTCATCGAGGGCCACATCAGGGTTGTGTTTGACCTCGGGGAGGCCGGGATAGGGGGGGCGTGGCCAGGATGGGTGTGACCAGCATGACATCACTCATGTCGGGGGCGTCTGTGGTAGCCTGAGTGCTCTGCCACGAAAATGGGCTCCTGGGCCCCGTTTTTGGCTGCAACGGCCTCCTGTAGCCCCTCTGCCAGTGAAAACGGACCTGGCAGCCTCCCCCCGTCCTCCCCCCCCTCCCCTCCGAGGACCATTTCACTTGCAGAGGGTTGCAGGAATCCATCGTGGCTGAAAACGGAGCCTGAGACGGCCGCACGGTGTGAAGGAAGTGCCTTCTAATGGCTTCCCTTATATAGGCAACTTCTGACCCAGCTTCTTAAAGTGGCAGTAACCCTGCTGCCTCATTCCATTGCATCAGCTTCTGGTTGCCTCTGCTCACAACCTTTCATCAGCTTACTGTTATTAACTCTTCATACCCTGACAGTTTTCGCTGGCAGAGCCACCGTGGGCCAGTCCTTTGCTTGTTTCCAGAGCGGCCTTGTGGGCCAGATCTAAACACCCTGCAGGCCAGATCCGGGCCCCGGGCCTTGAGTTTGACACCCCTGATATAGGAGCTGGTTGGCGACTTCCCCATTTCCTTTGCCCTTCTTCGAGAGTCTGGAATCCCTCCTTAATTTTTTGCAGGCGAAAAGCTGAAGAAGACCGTCTGCGGAAGGAAGAGGAGAAAGCCCGCCGGGAGCTCATCAAACAGGAGTATTTGCGGCGAAAGCAGCAGCAGATTTTGGAAGAACAGGGCTTGGGTAAACCCAGACCCAAAGCGAAAAAGCCGCGGCCAAAATCAGTCCATCGGGAGGAATCTAACAGCGATTCGGGGACCAAGTATTCCTCTACCCGTAAGGCACAGCCCCACCTTTGAACTTTGAGTTGATCTGGTGATGCTCTGAATTGTTTCTATGTGTTGACAATGTCTCCGCCTTTGCTCTTTTGGTCAGCTGATAACCTGAGCAGTGCCCAGTCAGGATCGAGTTTGTCCTTGGCATCTGCAGCAACAACTGAGCCGGAGAGCATCCATTCAGGAGGCACGCCTTCCCAAAGGTAAGCGCACCTGTAAAGAGAAAGTTTGGGCCTTTGGGAATAAAAGGAGGATGTTTCCTTCCTGCCTAGTTTGACCACAAAGCAAGAATTTCAGCTGGTCAGTCACGGTCTTTCGTCTGGAACTACATCTCCCTTTAGAAATATATTTGCAAAACAACCATCGGGAAATGAATGAACCATCTGCTAACTTATCTGTAGAAAGATTATTCTGACCTAGGCTTCCCAAGAACATGAAGCAAACTCCTTGTCCCGACAAAAACCCCTTTTTATTAAATTACTGTGAATTCTTCTCATTCACATCCAGCAAAGTTTTTCAAGGGTGAATTTAGAGTCACAGACCTTATCTGGCTTGGAGAGCTGCCAGGCCGATATCTTCAAAACTTGGCAAGGAGTCACAAACCAATTAAGTGAACTAATTGTCTCCTGCAAACTCCACTCTCCCTTTGCTCCTCTTTTATTCCCTCTGGGAGGGGCCATTCATCGTCCACGTGTGGCCTTACTCCCAAGTCGACCCTTGTTCCTTAGCTGTTCCCTTTGTCTGGCAACTCTGCGCATGCAAACACTGGGAAGAGGCTCCAGCTTTTCTTCTGCCTCACTGATGCCTGACTCCGAAGGCAACTGACAACTGTCAGACGGCCCTGGCCCCCTCTCTGCCTCTGACGCAGAGCCCTCATCAGAGCCCTCATCAGAGCCTTTCCCAGACTCCAGGACTGGCCCATGTTCCTCCCCAACCTTCTCAGTGTCCGAATCTGCTGCCAGCTCTGCTGGCCGCTGGCGGGCCACAACAAAGATATCCTAGGTGGAATTATTTTCCAGCTGCTCCCCACAAAAAATATAGACTAGAATGTGACTCTTATCTCATTTTGTTTTCCTTTTTGGAAACGAAGGCCAGAGATAATTCATATGAAAATATGTGGGAGTGCTCTCAGACTTTGGATGTTTTCTTTCAGACCTTTCATTACCCAACTAGGTAACATCATCAGTGCTAGTGAGTGTGGCTTGTTTCCTGTTTATATACAGTAACTCTGAGCTTGGTTGTTTTCTTGCAGACAATTTGTTATCCAGCTAAGTAACACTGATGATGTTACCTAGTTGGGTCATGAAATGTCTTCCAAGAAAACAACCAAGCTCAGAGAGCATCAAGGGTCCCCCCCCTTTTTTTTTTTCATTCCTGAGCTACAAATTATTCTGCTTCATTGATATTCATTCATATTCTGCTTCAAATACACGGATCGTGGGATTGTGTTTCCTCTGGCAGAGTGGAGTCCATGGAATCCTTGCCCATTTTGAGCAGGAACCCAAGCCGAAACATGGAGCGAGATTGGGAGAACACTTCGACCGCCTCTTCGATTGCCTCGGTGGCTGAATATACAGGTGAGGGGATGGATCTTAGCAGTTTCTATACAGCCTCCCAATTTTATCCTTTACCCAAAGGGAAACACCATTGCTGAGCAGGAGATCTCAAGTTGGCCACCTCTTTTGAAACAAAACGGCAGGGTGGGCAAGTGGATGGAGCTATTAAAAGGTTGATTTGATGCAGTGAATGTTTTACCTGCTTACAAAACCATCCAACAATGAGCCGTGGTGTGGCACAGTGGTTAGAATGCAGTCTTGCAGGTTAATTTTGCTGCCTGCAGTTCGGCAGTTCAATCCTGACTGGCTCAAGGTTGACTCAGCCTTCCATCCTTCCGAGGTGGGTAAAATGAGGACCCAGACTGTTGGGGGCAAGAGGCTGACTCCGTAAACCGCTTAGGAGCGGCTGTAAAGCACCATGAAATCTAAGTCTAAGTGCTGTTGCTATCTCTTTCCAGGCCCAAAGCTCTTTAAGGAGCCCAGCAGCAAGTCAAACAAGTCCATCATCCACAACGCCATCTCCCACTGCTGTCTTGCTGGAAAAGTGAACGAGCCTCATAAGAATTCCATCTTGGAGGTTAGTCTTTCTCAGGGGTTTGGGAATCAGTTGGTCATCTGTAATGTCATCTATAAACAATTAATTAATTAATTAATTAATTAAATAAATAAATAAATAAATAAATAAATAAATAAATATTAACTGGTCATCTGTTAAAGGAGACAGATTGGTTCCCAGTTTTCTTGGGGTGGGTGGGAAGTGCCAAATGTTTCCCCAAGCTTCTACACAGGGTGCATGAACCGAAACAATAGGGATGTCAGGGTTCCAATGGATGCCCTAATTAAATCATGAGCCTCGAGCCAAGCTTCAAAAGAAATCCAGTTATTTATTAGGAGCTCCATGTTGGCAGCTACCCAAATAAAGCCAACTCTGACCCCATGTAATTTACAGCCCTAATCATGACCCTCTTTCCCCCCTCCCCTCAGGGTGTGTCATCAATCACATTCCCCAACAGAGCAAGGATTGTAGAGATCACTCCCCTCCAGCCGCTGTGGGTAACCCTGGGAGACAGCCTTGAGAAAGATATGTCCGGAATGTGCTCCTGTCTATGGCAGCCGTGTTGCTTCATCGGTTTCCCATCCCCCTTGCCTATGGCCAATTGAGAGAAGGCCAGGGATGCTTTGCGAGTTGACAAGGTGTTATGGCTTAGTGTAATATTTTCCAGTCTTTCCAGTTGTGCTGGAATTCAACAAATCAGAGTTAAACACATAACTCTGTGGGGCTCTGTCCAGATGAAAATTGTCTGAGTGCAGGGCTGGAAGCTAAGCTTTGGAAGCTTAGCTCTAAGCTCCCGGCCCATCTTTTAGGTCTGTATGCTGACCTGAATACCAATAACAGAATATTTGTACCTTAGGATTGAACTGCAGGATTGAACAAACAGAGAATATTTTTACCTTAGGATTGAACTGCATAGTCCTTGGGGCTCTCTTGAGTTTGGTTGGTTACTTGCAGACGTTTCATTACTCATCTAGGTAACATCATCAGTGCTAGAAGGGAATGGGGTTTGCGAAGTGGAGGAGGGGAAAGACTGTGGCCTTGGTGCTCTCTGAGCTTGGTGGTTTTGTTGCAGACATTTCATTACTCAACTAGGTAACATCCTATGTTACAAATTTAATAAATAAATAAATAAATAAATCCTCAATGCTAGAAGGGTGTGTGGAGAGAAGGAGAAGGAGGAGGAACAGGACTGTGGGATCCTTGGTGCTCTCTGAACCCAATTGTTTTGTTGCAGACCTCTCATGACCCAACTAGGTAACATCATCAGTGTTAGGAGAGTGAGGTGTGTGGAGAGGAGGAGAACTGTGGGGTCCTTGATACTCTCTGAGCTCGGTTTTTTTTTCTTGCAGACCTCTCATGACCCAACTAAGTAACCTCATCAGTGCTAGAAGGCAGTGAGGTTTGCTCCCTTCGTTACCGACCCAACCAAAAGCCCCCCCCATTCCTTGAACCCTTAGCTTTTCCTGGCCCTCAAATATCTTCTCCTTCTGCCCGCAGGAGCTTGAAAAGAGTGAAGCCAACCACTACATCATCTTATTCCGCGACGCCGGCTGCCAGTTCAGAGCACTTTACTGCTACTATCCCGACAACGAAGAAATCTACAAGCTGACTGGAACGGGCCCAAAGAGCATCACCAAGAAAATGATCGACAAGCTGTACAAATACAGTTCGGACAGGAAGCAGTTTAACCTGATCCCGGCCAAAACCATGTCTGTCAGCGTAGACGCGCTGACGATTCACAACCACTTGTGGCAATCCAAGCGACCCGCCGTGCCAAAGAAGACCCAGAATCGCAAATGACACTAAAAAAAAAAAAAAACACTAAAAAACAAAACAAAAACGGGGCTAGATTTCATCGCTGAGGATTATCCAACGAGTGGAACCATAAACCATGTTTTTTTATTTAAAAAAAAAAAGAAAGGAAAAGAAAAGCAGCTTCTTAAACACGGATGCAAGGATAGTACGATGTTTCCTCTCTTTTGTTGGGACGCAGCTGGTTTGCCGGTTTGGTTCGGTTCGGTGCGGATGCTTAGACTGCTGCTACACCCATTGCTGACTTCTTGCGGCTTTTCACGAGAGACCAGACCCGAAGCTGGGGATTTACTGGTGTTTTGTTTTGTTTTTTTAAACTTGAAGCTCTTCATTGGTACCAGTTGGGATCCCTCTTTTTTTTCCTTCCTTTCTTCTTTCCGATTCAATACTCCTGCAAAAAAAAAAGAAAAGAAAAAAAGGACGCTGTCTCATAGTTGGCAAAGCTGCAGTTTTGGAAGGGAAAGAAAAACTTGAATAACGGAGACTGGATGATCCCCTCCTCCGCACCCCTCTCCCCAGGAAAAAACTCACTTTTTCCTTCTGCATTCCTTAAAAGGATCTCACACCCACTGCATTTTTACTGCCAATGTCATTTCTGGGATGGATGGGAAGGGGAAGCCCAGCCAACCTTGTTGCCCGCTCCTCGGCTCAGTTTACCTACAGTATCCCATTTCTCGATCGTACGCACTGACAGAGATGTCAAATCGGTCTCTTTTTAAAAAATAAAATAAAATAAAAAACGGAGACAGAGGACATATGCAAAAAAAAAAAAAAAAAAATTGTGACTGCTTGCGAACTTTTTCAGGCAAAACACAATCATGAAGAAACGAGAGAGGTGCTACTGGCTTGGATTAGCTCGTTTGAAACTTGACATGGCAAAAAAACAAAACAAAAAAAACCCTTGGATTTTCTGATTCGTCTCCTCGTCTTCTCCCTCGCCCTTCTGTTTTGTTTCTTTGTTGGAAGAGACCCTAGGAATAGCGGAACGTTTTGTTTTTTTTTCACTCCGAGCACGTTAACTCTCCGTCGAATGGTGCACTCAAGTTATTCACCGATGCTTTTTTAAAAAAATAATAATAATCATGTTAAAAATCAAGCCCTGCTACTTTTTTGTCCTGTCCTGTGTGTCTGTTCTTTGCTGGATGAACAGCATGCTCTTAATGAGGGAGTGTGTTCCTGTTTTGTTTTGTTTTTTTTTCTTTCTCCCCCTTTTTAAGTTTTTCCGCGGGAGCCCTTTTTAATTTGGGGGGGGGGGGGAAACAGACGCAATGAGACAACGACGTATACAAAAAGCCAACCGATTTTCCCCCTTACGAAGGGGCAAGTTTTTAAAACAAATCTTGTGTTTGGTCTGAAAGCTCAAAAGTGGCTTTGGAGCTTTTTTTTTTTGTTTAGTTTGGGTTTTTTTCCCCCTCCCTTCCCCTTTCATCTTGAAATATTAAACCTTAGCGTTGAAACCTTTAAACCTGTCTGTGCTTTCAAAACCCAAACCAATCTTTTTTCACAATTGGGAATAAATGATGCAGGAAGCTTTGATGAGGATGATGTGTTTTAAAATGTGTCTTCCCTTCCCCTGAAAGGGACGGTAAAAAAAAAAAAAAAAATTCCGTAGCCTTCAACCCAAACCTTTCTTTTTCAGACTTTACTGCTTGGAAATAAATATATATGTGTGTGTGTGTGTGTGTGTGTTTGTACACACACACACAATATATATATATATATATATTCTGACAAAGGTTTTAGTTTGCACATGTTTACTTCTACTTGAAATGTTACTTGAAGAACCTTTTGATTCATGCAGAGACAGTCTTTCTGACACTAGAGACGAACGAAAGAGATGGAAACACACACCCGTGAGTGGTTATTTATGAACCTAGAAAAATAATAATAATAATAATAATAATAATAATAATGGGAGGGCAAAACGACTTTTGTATAGAGCGAGGCGAGAAACTATGTTCTTAACACTAAGCTAGAAATGCTTAGGGGAGGAGAGAGAAAATCAGGATGGTCTTCCGTTTGTCGGCCATTCCTTCCCTCGGTTCGTTCATTTTAAATAGATTGTAAATTTTGTTTGATAGTCGATTTATCTTGTAAATAAGGCTTCGTTTCTTAAACTATTCAGAGGATTCAACGTGGTTGTGAGCAAATTTTTTTTTTTTTTTTTTTGGTTACATGCTTTTCATGCTTTGATTTTTTTTTTTTTTTTTTCTCACTGTTTGATATACGACATATTTATTTTATGGAAGCACTGAAAATAAAGGTCATCATCCGATTTTGGTTATTCCATGCATTTTATATTTGTGTGTGTGTGTATGTGTGTGTGGTTAAACGTGTGTCAACATATGCGCGAGCCTTTAAAGATGCGTTTGGTTATGTTCCTGCATGTCACGGGCTGTTTATTATTATTTATTGTTTCTCAAAGCCAGTTATGATTTCAATGCCATAGGTTTTAAAACACGTTAACCATTGCGCATGGATTTTTCTTTTCATTTTGGCCTATAGGGCTGAGTTACCTATAGGTCAGCGATTCTCAACCTTTCCTTTAAATACCGTTGGTGGCCACAGATCCCCAAAACTTAACTCCAGATTTAAAGAACATTTTTTCAAGCCTTCGTGGTGACATCGTGGCACTCCCCCTCCCCCCAGGGGTCCACGGACCACAGATTGAGAGCGGCTGCTATAAATTATTGCCGAAAATGGTTTTGCTAATGGGATTAATCTCTTGTCTATAGCAAAGCTGGAGAAAACAATCTTTCTCTGTAACGAAAGCAAAGGAAACAAACCTTTTTATGGCTGCTGGAAAAATCTTGGCTTTGCTACTTTCCAGAGGAATGAAGTTTTTAATGCCCACAGAACACACAGGCTTTCCAATTTCCAACTTCTGGGTTCCACAGAACTCTGGTTTCAAACTCGTGCCCATCTTCAGAGTCGCATGCCCGCTTTTCGTTGGGTCACTTGCGTGGTTCAACCCACCGCTCGCAGTCCTCAACTTAGGACCACGATGGGAGGCCGAAATTTCTGCCGCTAAGTGAGACAGTCATGTAAACTTGGACTCATTTTACAATCTTCCTTGCCAAGGCTGTTAAGTGAATTGCAACCGTTGTTAAGTCAGTAACGGGGTTGTGAACTCGAATTTGGCTTCCCCGTTGATTTTGTACGTCCGAAGGGCACCAAAGGGGGACCCTATAACACTTCAATCGTCATAAGAGCCCTGGTAGTACAGTGGTCTAAGGCACCCTGTTATTAAGCTGGTTATTAAGACCAGCTGCCTGCAATTACTGCAGGTTTGAATCTCGCCAAGGCTCAAGGTTGACTCAGCCTTCCATCCTTTCTAAGGTAGGTAAATTGAGGACCCAGTTGTGGGGGCAATAAGCTGACTTTGTATAAAATATACAAAAAGGATGAAGGCTATTGCTGAGCACATTGTAAGCCACCCTGAGTCTCCGGAGAAGGGCGACATATAAATCAAATTAAAAAAAAAAAAAAAACATGAACCAGTTGCCAAGTGTCTGAATTTTGATCACGTGACAAATGAGGGTGCTGGAATGGTCGGTGTGAAAAACGAGTCACTTTTTCCAGTGCCGTCGTAACTCGGAACGGTCACTCACTGGGCTGCTGAAAGTTGAGGACCATCTGTATGCCATTGGCATGATTTTAATCGTATGTTTGCATTTCGTAAGCCAGTTTGGAGGATGACTGGGAAGGCTAGGATACAAACACTGAAATGTGTGGGATAAATGGATTCTTCCTTGAATGAACCCTAACTGCAAAAAAAGGTTGAAATTGATTTAGAATAAAAGAATACATTTGATAGGAAAGGGCGTTGTGGGGCGTAGCTATCCCCTAAAGCCCATAAGAGCCTTGGTGGTGCAGCGGACTAAAGTTCTGTTAAAGTAGGACTTAGTAGCATTTATTTATTTATTTATTTATTTATTTATTTATTTATTTATTTGATTTTTATTCCGCCCCCTCTCCCGAAGGACTCGGGGCGGTGAACAGCCAAAATTAAAAACACACAATACAAATATTAAAATACATTAAAACGAAATTAAATTATCTTTGGCTTCTCCAATTTAAAACCCCTTACCCATAAAATTCCCCAATTAAAAGATTTTTAACCCAGCCCGGCTTGCTGAAATAATAAAGTCTTCAGGGCCCGGCAGAAGGTACAGAGGTACGGAGGTCCTTTAGCTGCCAGCTGCTTGCAATTACTGCGAGTTCAAATCTCACCAGGCTCAAGGTTGACTCAGCCTTCCATCCTTTCGAGGTAGGTAAAATGAGGATCCGGATTGTGGGGGCAATAAGCTGACTTTGTATTAAAAAAAAAAAGAACACCACTTGGGGGGGGGGGGCGAAAGCCCTACTAAGCAGGTATATACAAAAGTATGAAGGCTATTGCTTAATTCATTGTAAGCCGCCCTGAGTCTCCGGAGAAGGGCGGCATATAAATCGAATCAATAAAATAAATATTTTTTAACAATGTATAATTCTAAAGATCTTCAACTGGCCAGGCCAGGAGATGTTGATCGAAGAAACAGAAGCAGCATTCTTGTGTGAAATAGTTCACTTATTTTACTGCTAATGGGGAAACTCCATGGCGATGCTATGGAGATATATAACTCGTGCAGCCACATGGATAGACACCTCCCCCCCCGCCCCGCCATGGAAGTGAGGAACTCAACACACAGCAGGTTTCAACTTGTCTTGGTCCTGAAAGGAGCTTCAGGTGACAATCTGGGGAGGTTTTATGAAGGGTCGGCAGCTGCTATTCTCGGTGAAAGCTCTATAATGCTTTGAGAAAGACGACGGTACGCAAATTTGAGCCTTTGCTTGGTGAGAAGTCAGCCAAGATGAAATGTAAGTAGTCCTGTCTTGCTTTCATTGTGGGGTGTGTATGTGAATAAACTCGGAGGTGAATCATTTTACAAGAAGAGTCCTCCATTCTTCTAACTGCAATAAAATACCTTATGCCACCAGACTCCAAATTTTGGGCTTAGACAACTTAGAACTACGCCGACTTCGGTCTGACCTAAGCATAGTACATAAAATAATCTGCCACCATGTCCTTCCTGTCAATGACTACTTCAGCTTCAACCACAACAATACACGAGCAAATAAATAGATACAAACTCAAGGTAAACCGTTCCAAACTCGATTGCAGAAAATACGACTTCAGCAACAGAGTGGTCAATGCCTGGAATGCACTACCTGACTATGTAGTTTCTTCCCCAAACCCCCAAAACTTTACCCTTAGACTGTCTACTGTTGACTTACCCCATTCCTAAGAGGTCTGTAAGGGGTGTGCATAAGTGCACCAGCGTGCCTACCATCCCTGTCCTAATATTCCTTTTTACTTACTTACTTTTATCTCTATTTTGAAGGAGGAAAATGAGAAGCTGCTAGGAACAAAGGAATATTGTTTGGGGCAGAGATGCGGTTGGCTAAACTATTCAATGCCTACTCTTTGAGAAGAGAATCCAGGTGGATCAACAAAAGCATCTCAAGCATCTCAAGTAAAACGGAAAACGTTTTAACATTAATAAGGCGTTCCTGCAATTAAACAAAGGCCTTTTTTATTTTACAAGACCTAGGAGGCTTTTCAAAAGCATTGCTTTTAATCCCAAATGACCAGATGCGTGGTTGATCACTTCTATATCGGTGCCATCTGTTGAGCTAAACATTGTTTAGCTATAATTGTGTTCGGACACCGTCCAGCTTCTCCTTGTTTTCTTAGGGATCCTTGGATTCGCTTTCCTTTGGACATCCGTCGGGCTTTCTAGGTTGCAGTGTGTCCTGGAGAAAGAATATTTCTGCTCGTCCATCCCAAATGGTGAGAGACCTCTTCCAAAGATGGGGTTGGGGTGGAATACTCAACTGTGTTTGTAGGCAACATCAATTGCTTATAAAATGGCCTTGAGGGGGTGTGTGGGGGGGAAAGCCCATTGAATATTTCAGCAGCTGCCAAAAAAAGCCAACCCAGTCCTAGGCTGCATAAACAGAGGGATAGAATCAAGATCACGTCAAGTGTTAATACCACTTTATAATGTATTGGTAAGGCCACACTTGGAATCCTGCATCCAGTTTTGGTCGCCACGATGTAAAAAAGATGCTGAGACTCTAGAAAGAGTGCAGAGAAGAGCAACAACGTTGATTAGGGGACTGGAGGCTAAAACATACGAAGAACGGTTGCAGGAACTGGGCATGGCTAATTTAATGGAAAGAAGGACTAGGGGAGACATGATAGCAGTCTTCCAATATCTGAGGGGCTGCCACAAGGAAGAGGGAGCCAAGCTATTCTCCAAAGCACCTGAGGGTAGAACAAGAAGCAATGGGTGGAAACTAATCAAGGAGAGAAGCAACTTAGAACTAAGGAGAAATTTCCTGACAGTGAGAACAATTAATCAGTGTGACAACTTGCCTCCAGAAGTTGTGAATGCTCCAACACTGGACGTTTTTAAGAAGATGTTGGATAACCATTTGTCTGAAGTGGTGTAGGGTTTCCTGCCTAAGAAGAGGGTTAGACTAGAAGACCTCCAAGGTGCCTTCCAACTCTGTTACTATTTCTATTCCAGACTTCCCTGCAGGCCTCACATCCATTCTCTTTGTCGTAACCAATCTGGGCGTTCTCAACTCCACCGTCTTCAAGAGTCCAACGTTGTCATCCGTCACCAGCCTCGCTTTAGCAAACAGTGGCATCCGCAGCATTGAAGCCGGCACATTTCATGCTTTCCGAGGCCTCACTAAACTTAGCCTCTATCAGAACAGTCTAACTTATGTGACAGCATCTTGGCTTTCCAAACCAGGCTTACTCGAGAATTTCACGTTGGCCCAGAACCTCATGACCAAAATCGGACCCGAGACATTCTCTGGCTTCTCCAACCTTACCACTCTGAATGTAGCCGGCAATAAGATCTACGAAATCGCCAGTCAGAGTTTCAGAAGCTTATCCAAGCTGATGTTCCTTGATCTTTCCGGTAATAATTTAACCGGCTTAACAAGAAATGCGTTTGATGGGATGAAAAGGCTGCCAGTGATGAAACTCGGCGGAAACCCATGGAACTGTTTCTGTGAACATCAGGATTCTGTATTATTTCTTCAAGGTACGGCACTGGAAAAATGTCTGCTTTTTTTAATAAGGGGAAAAAAATCTGAGATGATAGAATAAACTACTGATTTATCGCGCGCCCCCCCCCCAATCCAGATACTGTTTTATGTTCCACTGAAAGAATGCTGTTAGGTTTCATGAACCATCCCAAAGATGCTTTTTCAAAAGGCAACTGGACTTTTATTTATTTTTTCTTGAAGACGTTTCGCTTCTCCTCCGAGAAGCTTCTTCAGTTCACTTCACTCAGTCAGAACTGAAGAAGCTTCTCGGAGGAGAAGCGAAACGTCTTCAAGGAAAAATAAATAAAAGTCCAGTTGCCTTTTGAAAAAGCACCTTTGGGACAACCATGACCTGGATGACTGAGAATTTCCATAGACGTTTCATGAACCAGATGTAGGAGAAGAGAGAGAGTCAAAGAGTAGGAGTCAAGAGAGGAATTACCTGGAATCATTACATTGTCATAAATGGTCTTAAATCCAACCTGTCTTGAATTCTATTAACTCTTATCTAGCACAAATTTAGTGCTGAAGGTTAGTTGATTAGATTCTTGTATATAAGCTTGAGCAATAAATCTTAACTGGAACTCAATGTGTGAACCTGTTCCTTCATGCCTGATACCACGGCTGCTTTCAGCCTACTGGGTGAGCCCTGCCAATGGTGGTTTGTTTAGCAAACCACGGGATTAGTACACTGTGCAAACTCAGCTAATGTATCATGGTCTTCAACAACCTACAGTAGTGGCCAAAATTGTGGAAACCTTTTGGGGAAAAGTGTATTTTCTAAAACTAGCTAATAACACCACTTTTTTTTTTTTTTTGGAGTAATACCATAAAATTATATATCAATGGAAAGATAATTGAATCAAGAATGTAATGCAATAACTTTTAGGAAGGATTTGCTATTAGAATAGCAGTTACAGTATAAAGAAGAAAAGGGAAACACGTAGAAAAAAAATGAGATATGCAAAAATGATCACCACGCCAGTTAATCCTTCGTTGGGTAACCTTTAGCATGAATTACGGCCTTACGGCATCTTCCCATAGAGTGAACCAAGTCTTTTAGTTCTGCAGCTGTTATCATATGAAACCAAGGTGGAATGATGGCTTCTATTAACTGGGTTTCATTGCTGGGGTCGCTTCTGACTCACAAGTTTCTTTCGTCGGCTCCATAGATTTCCAATTGGGTTAAGAAGATCTGGGCTATTCCCAGGCCATTACAGCAGTGGAATAGGATTATCTTGAAACTCCAAAAAAACCTTTTCCCGAAAGGTTTCCACAATTTTGGCCACTGCTGTAATGCCCTGATTTTGGGATGCTGTTGTTGTTTTTTTCCTTACAGAGCTGTACAACATGTCACTGCTGCAGGATGCTACTTCTGCCATATGTCACAGTCCACCAAGCATGAAAGGGATCCAAGTCTGGAACATCTCCAACTTCAACTGCACACCAGAATCCACGTCGACGACTTTGGGAAACGGCTTCTATCAAATCGGACTACCAGTTTTGCTGGCTTGTTTAGGTACCGCTCCGTATTCCTGTTACGAGTTTCCAACTATTCTCGATGCAACTTTACGTTAGGAAGTGAAAGTGTTGACTAGGGCTGAGAAGAAGACCCAGCATCAAGTCCATTTGGCCATGGTAAATTTATTGGGTCTGAGACAGCGGTGAAATCCACTTAACTTCGCTACTGGTTCGGGGACAAAAGCACGCGGGAGCGCGGGAGAGGATTATGCACGTGCCTCTTCTGCACATGTGCAGATGGTAAAAAAAAAGGGATGTAATGACATCCTAGTGGGTGGGCGGAGCCTCTCGCCGCTGGCGCTACCAGTTCGGCAAGCCGGATAGAACCGTGGGGGAATTCACTGCTGGTCTGAGGGGTCCTTGGTGCTCCCTGAGCTTGGTTGTTTTCTTGCAGATATTTCATGACCCAAACTAGATAACATCATCAGTGCTAGTCCTAGTTCTGATGATGTTACCTAGTTGTTGAATGCCAGGGAAATCAGGCAGTTCGAGCAGTTCAAATGAGTATAAAGATTTATTGCATGCTTAAGTTGTGTACAAGACTCTGACCAACTGGCAGCCAAGGGGAATGAGCAGGAGATAAGAGAGGCATTCAAGGTGGGCTGAATTTAACTCTCTTGTGGATGTGACCTGTGATTTATGACTCAATCTGGTCATCTCCTACACTAGTTTGGGCAATTAAAATGTCTGCAAAAAAACAACAACAACCCCACAACCAAGCTCAGAGAGGTCCCCTCATTTCAACCCTGAGCTACAAATATTCTCCTTTATTGGTATCATTAAGTCTGTTGTACCAACGTAGAACAAAGTATTAGAAATAGAAAGAGCCTTGGTAGTACAGGGGTTTAAGGCACCCTGTTATTAAGCTGGTTATTAAGACCAGCTGCCTGCAATTACTGCAGGGTTCGAATCTCGCCAAGGCTCAAGGTTGACTCAGCCTTCCATCCTTTCTAAGGTAGGTAAATTGAGGACCCAGTTGTGGGGGCAATAAGCTGACTTTGTATAAATATACAAAAGGATGAAGGCTATTGCTGAGCACATTGTAAGCCGCCCTGAGTCTCCGGAGAAGGGCGGCATATAAATCAAATTAAAAAAAAAATGTTCTAGCAGCTAAAGGAGATATATTTATTTCTAATATGTTTTCCTTGGATATCTACCCAATGCTGTTCTATTTTGCACTACAGCTGCTTTGGATTTTTGCTTTCACCATTTCTAAAAGTCGTCCATGTACCTTAGGCACTTGATCAGAATTATGTCTCTTCCTGCTTCAAATTTTTGCCACTGAATGCTTCATTTTAAAATGGGTATATGATTTATTTTGGAGTTAATTATCTTTCCTTCCTTCCTTTTTTTTTTTTTTTTTTTTTTGGCAGTATTTATTTCCTTCCTCTTCCTGCTGTTTGGGATATGGATGGTGAGATACGCCAGCAAACGCATCCAGCCAAGCCAGGAGGCCGTGGAACCGTCGCCCACTCCGGAACCCAAGACTCAGATTGATTCTGTAGAACGTCAATTCGCGGCTAGAGAGAATGAAAACCAAGAGAGAATGACAGCTTCGGGAAACAGAAGGTTGAAAATCCGTGCCAGGTCTGCCTCAGCCATTTTACTGAGAAAAGAATTCTACCGAAGGCAAGAAAAGTCTACAGGTGCAGACCAAGAACAAGCAATAATGCCTTTCTGGTCCCAGAGTGACAAAATGCAGATTGAAAATGAGGATTTGCATGCTTTTTCAGGAATGTGGAATTATCAGAAGCTGGAGGAGCCCTGTGAAGTAGAGTCTCGGAGCCACATCAAGGCAAACCCAGTCGTGGTGGAAGTATGTCGAGATACTTCCGAGACTCATGTTTCTTCTGAAGCCTCAGACCGAATAATCCAAAATAATGGAAATTCTACCCTTCTTGAAAAGGAAAACATGGTTCCTCCTGAACCTTTCTTGTATTTAAGTGTGACTACAGCCCCTGAAGAACAGACTGAGGTCAAACCCCAAGAGGAGGTGACTTCAAAGGATGAGGGCCATGTGTTGAGGCGTTCGTTGACATGGCCTTTTGAAAGAAAGGTTGGGGGTCAAGGATCCGATGGGTTGAGTGTCAGGGAATCATTCACAGCACAGTTCTTGCTCTCCCCTCTTCACCGTGGCGAGGTGTTGAAAGTGGAGAAACCAACATTTGATCAAGAGTGGCTACATCTATCTCCCAGGAAGGGAGATCTTTTGGGCTTTGATGGCCATCAAGAGGACGAACACAAAGATGAGTTAACCAATGAAACAGAGCCTCCACTTTATAAAGAATCCAATCCAGAAACTAGAGATGCAGGGAAGATGGAATTGGACAAAAAACTACAACCTCTACATGATTTACAAAGATCTCAGAGCAAGACTAGCCAAGTCAACAATGATAGGAGGAAGGTAGACTTCGAAGGAAGACCAGCCAACTTTTCAGAGCTTGCTCTTCAGAAAGCAGTTCCTCCAGGGTGTACGCAGACTGTTCAGACTGATATCAGAGCACCCAAGCTATCCACAGGGCTAAAAACCAAACAATTTTCAAAGCCGGTGTCTTCTCAGTCCAGAAACCTCCAGAAAGCCAACACATCCCCACCGTCAAGAATGACATTCGCCAGTTCTTCGTATAAAGATGACGCTGCATCGCTCACAAACAAGTCTAAGTACATTAACCTGCTGCATGAAGTGGTGGAGAATCGGGGCCGGTGGACACGAGAGCGATGGAAACTGACCCACCAGAGCTGTGCTTTTCTCCAGCCACCGACCAAATCCATGTAGGTCTCTGTGGCCTTCAACCCAACACTCCAAAATTGAGACGACCCAGAGGACTGGCTCTTCTGGTCTTGAGTAGAACACCAACTTCCTTTGAAGTTCCACGAGATCAAAAGACAAGACTTGGGAAGGAATCTATACAATGACTCACAATGATGTTCTAGAATACTTTGGGTATGTTCTGAAGCTATCTTCTGGGAGGTGAGGAGGGTGGTGCCGAGCACCCTGATATGCACCTTTGGTGAGAATCCATTGGTCCATCTCTCTCTCTCTCTCTCTCTGGGAAAAAAAATAATCCACCCCACTGTGCATCTTTTCAAAATTATCTTAAGAATGGAAACTCAAAGGGAGGTTAGCCTTCCCTCAACTTGGCACTTCAGGGGAAGTCTCAATTCTTCCCAGCTGTTGGGCCAATGATATGAAGTCCCAAAGCCGCTTCACCAGGTTGGGAAGGCTGCCATAAGGACAAATAATTAAAATATGGTGCATTAGTGAATTTTAGGATGATTGTTTATCCAGTTTGCCAATTGTAGTGGGACTTTATTGGAGGGGGGGAAAGATGGAACGAGCTTTTCCTTGTTTTTATGTGCGTTGTGATTCAATACACACATACACAATATTGAGGGTGAAGGTTCATTCTCCGAGCTCCACAAAACCTGGACAAAGAACCTTCAGCCTTCATCCTACATCTGAGCCGCAGATATTCACCGCTATTGCAACAAAAACACAATTGTCAGCTTTGGAAAGCATATTGCTGGCCCTCGTTCGAAGCTCATAGCAGTGAAAGTTGAATGATAAAAGTTGGTAGGTAATTTGATTTTGTTTGATAAGTGACTTGGGTTGCGGTTCAGGGTAATTAAGGACGTCTTGTTCACCAAAATCCACTTTGCAGATATATATATATATTTTAATAATATGGACCGATTCTCTGTCCTCGTTGTGATGCTGGCGATCTGAAATTTGCTTTGCAGTGAACTCAGGCAACGAGCTAATTCGTCTCTTGTATTGATCGAGGGAATATGTTTGATGAGGAAGGGTCCCTGATCCCTTCCGTTTGCATGTTTCTGTAACGCAGACGTGGAATGTTCGAAGTGTTTAATCTATTTTGAAATCTCTGCAAGACCACAGCTCTTTCGGTTGAATAAAAATAGCAAAGGATGCATAATGTAAACTGGCTGGATTTGAATTCCTTGCTCAGATATTTTTAAAAACTTGGGGACGGGGTGTGTGTTTCTTTGTCTCTTCTCAACTCACCTCACCCTAAAATAAAATAACGGCCATCCAATTTATCCCGTACACAGTTTATACACAGTATAGGATTCTTGTATCCTTTAGTCCAGGGATGGCAAACCTTTGTGGCACTGAGGGCCAAAACTGGAGTGTGTGCTGGAGTGCTGGAACCCGGAAGAGAGCAGCTGGTCAATGTGCATACACATAGCAGCCAACTGCTCTTCCGGGTTCCGTCGTGCACATGTGTGGTGGCCAGATGATCTGGATACATGTGCACCGGACAGCTGCTCTCTTCCGGGTTTTGGCATGCACATGTACGCCAGCCAGCTGGTCTTGGCGTGAAGACCAGCTGGGAGGTGCACATGTGTGCCACCTCTGGCAAGTGTTCGCCATCACGGCTTTAGTCCATTGGGGGTACTAAATTTATGCTGAGTGAGTCACTTAAGCTACCAGCTATTAGCCCTGGATGACATCTTCGAATCTCGCTGTTTGAGAAAGTTGCATAACGTTCTCAGAGACTCTTCCCATCCTGCTTACAATCTTTTTGGACTGTTGCCTTCCGGCAGAAGAGACAGAACAATTAAAACTCGCACCATACGTCTTCTGAATAGTTTTAATCCCAGAGCTTTAATTGCACTCAACAATGAACTAAAGGGCCCACCATCAGTGGGCTGTTGTACAGCATTACTTGGTTGTACTTGTTGTACAGCATTACTTGGTCTGTTGTGAGGATGTTTGGGTGGTTTAAGGGTGGGGAATTCGTGGTGGGTGGGAGTGGGTTTGGGGATTGTTATGTGTGTTGGGCCTGGTCTTTGGGTGTTAAGTGAATTTCGTTGTATGGGTATACTGTTACGTATACTGTTACGACAATAAAGTTATTATTATTATTATTAAGTAACTGTATGGGTAACTCAACAAAGGTCTTTCAATTCAAGAGGTGTGATTTTTTTTTTTTAAGAAAATGTTGGGTTTAGGGTGCGGTGTGAACTTAGGCACTGTGGTTTATTCAGTAAACCACAGTTCCTAAATTCACACTGCACTATAAACCCAACGTTCAGTCAACCACAGTTTGCCAAACCACAGTTCAAGCAAAAACAGGTTCTTCCAAGTCTTCCTTTAATCCCACTGAATTCAGTGTCTCTTCTCTAAAACAAGCTCTGTGGTCTTTTAAGTATTTATTCAGCAAAACATTCAGCTCTACTGCTCTCTTCCTCGGGGTGAGTAAGCTACCGACAAGAAGAAAGAGTTGGACAATTAAGAGCTGTCCTTGATCCGGCAAACCCAATTTCCCTCCATGGATGTGGTCAAGAGAACTCTACAAAGGAATGGTAAGTGGGACATCCTTATTTGTTGCATTCTTGTCTGGGGATCTTGGGAAACAGGGAGCTGATGACCATTCCAAGGGAGATGGTAGCCTTTCTTGTACTTGAATTCGGCAGGTATCGCAGGATTTGTGGCTCTGTTTTTCCTTGATTTGAGGAATGTTCTTCCTTGCCCTTCCATCTGCCAGCTGTGCTCCACAGATACAGTCGAATGTGAGGATGTGTCTTCACTCCAAGAGGGTGAGCATCTTCAGTGCTTCTAAGCTGTTCCTTTCTCCTCCTGTTGTTTCCATCAACGGATAACTTACAGGCTATTCTCATGCCATGGTGGTGGTACATATGCAAGAGTTTTTGGTTAACAACATTTGGGAATGGACTTCTAAGCCCAGTTAAACATGTGGAAGCAACAGTTTGAACTCGCTTCCCTCGCTAAAGTCATTTATTGTTGATTAACAGAATGGGACGCAGTGGCTCAGTGGCTAAGATGCTGAGCTTGTTGATTGAAAGGTTGGCAGTTCAACGGTTCAAATCCCTAGTGCCGCGTAACGGAGTGAGCTCCCGTGACTTGTCCCAGCTTCTGCCAACCTAGCAGTTCGAAAGCACGTAAAAAATGCAAGTAGGAAAATAGGGACCACCTTTGGTGGGAAGGTCACAGCGTTCCGTGCGCCTTTGGCATTGAGTCATGCCGGCCACATGACCATGGAGACATGTTCGGACAGCGCCGGCTCTTCGGTTTAGAAACGGAGTTGAGCACCGCCCCCTAGAGTCGGGAATGACTAGCACATATGTGCGAGGGGGATTTTTACCTTTAACAGAATGACAGAGTTGAAAGATCTCCTAGTCCATTGTTCTCACTTTCAGGAAATTTCTTCTTAGTTCTAGGTCGGTTCTCTCCTTGATTAATTTCCATCCGTTGCTTCTTGTCCTGCCTGATAAGTTTCCTTACAGTTTTATGAAGGTCTGCTTTGCAAATGTTTATCCACTTGGGAAATGCAATGATCGCAAGAGAATGAGCACAAGTTATGCACATGCACAATCAAAAATCCCCCCCCTCTAATGTAGTGTATTTTATTGATTGGTTAAAAAAAAAAAAGCAAATTAAACCAGTTTTCCAGAATCATCACAATGGCTGGAATTATGGTGATTCTGGAAGACTGGTTTAATCCAGGAGTTCCCAAACTTGACAACTGTTTAGATGGGTGAACTTCAACTGTCAGAATTGGCTGGGGAATTCTGGGAGTCGAAGTCCACATGCCTTAAAGTTGCCAAGACTGGGAACCCTGGTTTAATCAGTCTTTTCACCCATTGGAGAAAGGGAACATTCGGAGCAAACCTGGGTTAGAATGCTAGGTTAGTATCTCAGAGTCGGCTCCAAAGTTAGTTCCATTCAGCGGACACCAGATTTAATCAGTTTGTTGAGGTCTACAATTTTGGCCTGTGCATCCTTGATGCTTTCTTTCGAAATTGTTACTACAAAGGATAACATCAGTCCAGAGTTGGAGACATCTAGTAGGTTCAGTTTACTCTGCTCCCCTTCCAAGCATCTTCATTTTACGTTGCAGGAGGAAGATTCGCAGTCATCTTCTAAACGAGAAGAAGTTGTCTAGAAGTTGAGTCATGGCAACTGGAGTTCTTTTCTTTCTTTGGTTCCAAGCCAAAAAAAGAACAGAAGTCCAAGTCATGGCAACTGGATTGAAACAAAAAAAAAAAAAAAAAAAAAAGGGAAAAAAGTCCATTTGCCATGACTCAACTCTCTGATCTCTCTCCAGGTGTTTTCAGAAATCAAAACATTGATACCTGACATGTTATTTTCATTCTAAGTTTTTCTTTCTGTTCCTTCTTCAATGTTTCCAGTCTTAATAGCTTTGCCAAGTTCCACCCAGCAGATCCTTCTACAGCAAGGGAACCTTAGTGAGATCCCTCCTCTGTCCTTCAGCAATTTCACCAGTCTTTATTTCTTGTCGATCACCGGATTCCTGCTCTCCTCTTTGGCTGACTTCACCTTTTTCACACCTTACGTCAACCCCCTGAAGATTCTGGATCTCAGCAACAACCAGCTGGTCAGTTGTACAATCGAGGCTTTGGCTTTCTCGGGTCTTCTGTATCTTGAAGAGTTGGTTCTAGCCAACAACAGCTTGGACATTTTGAAGGGCACGTGGTTCATGGAGATGCCGAAACTCAAGAAACTCTCCCTTGCCCTTAACAGAATCACCTATCTTCCCCCAAGGACCTTTGAGAACTTAAACACGCTCGATGAACTGGTGGTCTCCTCCAATATGATTCAGTATCTCCCCATGGATGCTTTTTTGGGCTTGGATTCCTTGACCAAGCTGGACTTGTCAATTAATAAAATCTTCTTTATCAACCAGAAAGCCTTCCAACCTTTGCAAGCACTCCAAGATCTCTTGTTATTCCAGAACAGGTTGACCACTTTACCGACTCTCCCGGATTCCATCAAGTTCCTGGTTCTTCACAGAAATCCCTGGGTTTGTAACTGCCAGTTGATCCAGTCCATGCAATCGGTGGAGGCTAAAATCCAATCGCCTACTGTAGTCACTTGCAAAAGACCCTCCTTTCTTGCAGGACACCAAGTGACCAGCAGCAAGCTTCTGGGGTGTGATCCATCACCTTCCAGCTATTTGTCTTCCCATCTGTTCTCAACCATCGATTTTCTGCCTTTACGATCAGGAACTTTCACGCTGATCTGTGGTTTGTTAGGTAAGGCATCATTGAAGCGGTCATAAATTCGAGTTACATGGACCGATCGCAATGTTTTCCATTGTTTAATCCAGACTGAGAGTAGCCAACCTCTTGACGCTTTGAACTTTCAACTTCCATGATCTGTGGTTAGCGATTAGGGGATGCCACTTAACAGAATAGTAAGTTGGACCTTGGAGGTCTTCTAGTCCAACCCCCTGCTCAAGAAGGAGACCCTATACCATTTCAGTTACTTGGAGGACTAGTTCAGAACTAGTTCTGTTCTAGATTTCTACACACAGAAAGCCAGCGTGGTTAGAAAGCAGTATTGCAGGCTAATTCTGCCAACTGTCAGGAATTTGATCCTGATGGGGCTCAAGGTTGACTCAGCCTTCCATCCCTCTGAGGTCGGTAAAATGAGGACCCATATTGTTGGGGGCAAAAAGCTGACTCTGTAAACTGCTTAGACATTGCTGTAAAGCACTATGAAGCTGTATATAAGTCTTAAGCGCTATTGCTATTAATGGGTAGAGCAGTTTCCCTTCTTAGACTTTTGCCAAAGGTTTTAACCCATCACTGCCATATTTTTGATTACAAGTAGTCCTTGTTTTGTGACTGGCTCATTGAGTGGCCACCTGCAGGTACAACTTTGCAACCAGTCATCGCACTTAGGACCTTTGCGGGTCTGAAAAGCAAAGGAAAGCTTAAGTAAGATCATCAAAGGGTAATCCTGGTTTCATTTGGCAACCGCTTCACTTAACAACCAAGTTGCCAGTCCCAAACATGGTTACTAAATGAAGACTACCCTGCACTGGCTGCTCTACCTGAGACTGATGGGAGTGATAACCTAAAGTCTAGGTTCTCCATCTATGTCAGGGTTTGTTAAACTCGCTTTCATTGAGGGCCGCATCAGGGTTGTGTTTGATCTCCGGGGGACCAGGGTGGGTGTGACCAGGGTGGGCATGGCCAGTTCGACATCACTCGTGTTGGGGGCACCTATGGTGGCCCAAGCGTTCTGCCAGCGAAATTGGGTTTCCGAGCTCCGTTTTCGGCTGAGACAGCCTCCTGCAACCCTCTGCCAATGAAAACAGAACTCAGGAGGGCTGTCTGTGGTTCCCACGAGTTCCGTTTTTGCTGGTAGAGGCACTGCAGGCCAGTCCTTTGCTGTTTTCAGGGCATCCCTGTGGGCCAGATTTAAGCATCCTGCAGGCCAGATCCGGCCCCTGAGCTTTGAGTTTGACACCCCTGATCTAGGTTCTCCATTAATCCATGTGTCTCGATATAGACATAAAAAGAGCACAATAATTAGCACGTAAGGATTTGCTTTTTCCCCATTTTCACTTTGGTACCCTCAGGTGGCTTTTTCCTTGGTTTCACCGTGAGCCTGTTCTGCTGTTATTGCCTCCCCAAATGTTGCGGCTGCCAATCGCCCTTCGCAAACCAGTCAAGGAATACAAAGGCTCTTTCGAGCAGCGGGGTCAAACCTTCCGTGAATCCAGGAAGGAAAACCTCTGGTGGGGATTCCCAGATCCTTTCCGGTCTTCCGGCTGCAGAGAGCTCAGCTTTGGAAGGAGGCCGCTTCGCAAGAGGAACCCGCTATGGGCCGTTTGTCTCCCCTTCTCAAATTTGCTACGGGGAGCAGGCGAGATTCCAGAGTCCGCTGGTTGCCTATTTATCCGTGGACCCAATGGGCCGAAGCATTGTGACCTTCTGTGAGAAAGGACACGAAGCAAGATGTCCAGTCTTCGGCCAGCCTGGCTATCCAGCTCTCCAGGACCATACCAATAAGGGGACCGAAGTCTCCAGGGATGGTGGCATCCGAGACCAACACTGCCCCACATGCATGCAAGGGTTAAGGGGTTCCCGTGTTCTACCTGCCACTATTGATCAGATAGCAAAGATGCAACCAGGTGAGTGAATCAACCACAGTAAGTTGGCTGTGTTGAAATTAGCCATGGTATGTTGGCCACGGGAAGTTGTGTGATGACCTGTGGCGTGGCACGAAGGCAACAAGGCCAGAGAACCGGTATGACTCCCTTTATTGGCACCAATTTTTTCCCCAACATCCCGTTTGCACTCTGGCCTGGGGAAAAGCTCTCCCACAAACCTGCAGCAACTTCTGGCTGCAGATACTCCAGTCCAAATGCTGTAAGCAGAATGACTGCAATCAATCACTCCAGCAGGGCAAGATAAGGAATCCCAGATGGGAAGAATAATCCCAGCAAGACAAGCTAGGCACACAGTAGCATGGCAGTAATTCAGTGAGGAAGGGATGCCAGGAATGCAGGCCACAACTCTCAACACCAGATTAATTCTGCATTTGTTCCCGACAAACGCCCCTCTCAACTGTCTCTCCTTTAAACTCCATCCCCAGGTGTGCCTTGTGAAGGGAATCGGGGCCCTTTCCTTCCTCCTAAGCCATGCAACCCACATTGCTCTCTTCTCCGTTCCGCCCTGCGCTGCCTAGGATGAGGAGGGGGTGGGTCTTGGTCTTCATCTGAACCCCCTCTCCCTTGTTCTACCTCTCCCCTGCTCTGCCCAGCCTGACTTTGCCCTTCTCCAGTTTCCTCCACAGCCAATGGAGCCACTCTCTCGCTCTCTGTCAGCTGTTCGTCTTCCAGCTTAGATTCAGACACACGACGGGGGCATGACAAGTTTTCCCATTCTGTACTTTAGAACGTCCTCTGGGGTGCTATTAGAGGTTCTTGCTTTTCCAACCACTCTATTATTTATTCCAGGCTCGGGAGAGCAAGTAGATTACCAGATGAACAGCCAAACTTGGCATCCCGAGATTCACCTTAGAGACACCCAGCCTTTGCCAGCTCTGGTCCATATAGATTTCCCTGACGGAAGCGCCATGAAGATCGAACACAACAGACCTGCTTCTCATACGTCTCCTTCCAAGAGAAACGAGTCTCATGAGAGCAGAAGCTACCCCCAGGCTTCTCCCAGTTGCTTGAGGAGAAAAAGGCGCAATCATGGGCATCCCCACCACCAATCCCAAATTGGCTTCGCATCTCCTGAAAGTAATCCGGCTTCTGACTTGAGACACTGGCAAGAAAGTTGGACGGGGAGGAAAGATCCCAGAAGGTCTGATCTTCACCTCACCTTTGAAGACCCGCCCAATAAAAGCCAGAGATGGAAACGTTGCCCTCTACATCCAACCCATGAGGTGACCTCCACTCCTTCTCTTTCTAGCGTGTCCAGCCAACCAGAAGCAAACAGGTTCCATCCCTTGAAGGAACCTTGTCCCAGATGGTTCTCGGTTCCTCATTGTCCTGGGAAAAGAGCACGAGCATCTCAGGAGTTTGAGAAAGCTCAACAAGCTGGAGAAACGTTTCTCAGCCATAGGAGATCTAGGAGCAGACAAGAAGATCCGAGGTTCCTTACCAGAAAGGAATCCACCCTGAGCAGGATCTGGAAATGCCAAAACTGTGGTTGCGAAGGCTCTGCCCCTTGTTCTGTGAATCCAAGGAGATCTGCTCAACCAGACGTTGATCCAAGGAGGACATTTCTAGATGCCAGTACTCAATGGTCCTCTACCGATGCAGTCCGCCTTAAAGGTAACATACCAACTGTGTTTGTCTATGGAGATCCTCAGTCATCCAGGTCATGGTTGTCCCAAAGGTGCTTTTTCAAGAGTCAACTGAACTTTCTGGTTTTTCTGTGAAGACATTTCGCTTCTCATCCGAGAAGCTTCTTCAGCTCTGACAGAATAGTGGGGAATGGAAGGATTTATATTCCTTGCAGACAGCTGGTCATTTGCATCCTTTTAGAAGTTATTTGGAGGTTTATCTGCGGTGATCCTGAGGACACAAAACCTCCAAGTGGCCTCAATGACTCTCTAAAAGGATGCAAATGACCAGCTCTCCGCAAGGAGTATAAATCCTTCCATTCCTCACCACCCAGTCAGAGCTGAAGAAGCTTCTTGGATGAGAAGCAAAATGTCTTCAAAACAAAAAAAACAGAAAGTCCAGTTGCTTCTTGAAAAAAGCACCTTTGGGACAACCAGCTGTGTTCCAACAACACAAATAACCTACTTACCAGTTTAACCCATTTTAGCTCACAAAATACATATGAGCCCAGATAGGCTGGGTAGCCTAATACAGGTAGCCCTTGATTTACAACAGTTCACTTAAAGTTACGACGACACTGAAAAAATGTGACATATGGCCGTTTTTCAGTTACGACTTTTGCAGTAGCCCCAAAATCATTTGATCAAAATTCAGGTGCCTGAGCCCAAAATTTCTATGGCTAAGTGAGGCAGTTGTTAAGTGATTCCCCCCCCCCATTTCACAACCTTTCTTGCCACAGTTGTTAAGTGAATAATAGGGGACCACATGACCCCCGTCATAAATATGAACCCGTTGCCCAGCCTCTGAATTTTTATCACATGACCACAGGGATTCTGCAATGGTCGTTAAGTGTGAAAAACGACCCTAAGTCGCTTTTCCAGGTGACGTCGTAACTTTGAACGGTCATTAAATGAAGCAAGTTTAGACTATACCTGTATTTGATAAAATGAGACCTGCGATGTGACTCCATTCCACATTTTCTGTAATATTTTTTTCCCCCTTTGTTCTACATGAACAAAGAAGGGAAAAAATAATACCTCAGATGGTTATCATTAGAATCGAAAGCCATTTTTTAAAGTCGTAAAACTACAATTCCCAACTGGCGCGGTCAATTAAGGCCAAAGGTGAAAAAGAAACATCGAATGTGGAATCCTAGGGCTGGAGGGGACCTCAGAGGTCTTCTAGTCCAAGTCCCAGTTCAAAACAGGAGGCCGTGTTGGGTTTGATGAGGATGACCGCTTGAGTCATCAACACGAACTAACGGAAGGAAAGATCTTCACCTGTTGTTCGGACCTAGGCTCCCTTAAAAAGCAGGAAGCAGGAATTGGTCCCGGCAAAACCTCTTTTATTTACACGACTGTGAATTACTTTTATTCACAGTCAGTAAGGTTTGTCCAAACAGTTTTTCAAAGGAATATTAATCAACACAGACCTTATCTCACTTGGCAAGCTGCCACATAACTTGTTTCCAAATGCAGAGTAAGGCCAAACTTGGCACAGAGTCTCTTAGAGTCACGAACAGAACTTTACACTCTTGAAATGAACGAACGAACGAATTGTTTCCTGCAAAAGCCCCCTCCCCATTCGCTTCTCTTTTGTTTCCTATGGAAGGGGCCAATCATCTCCAAGGTGTGGCTTTACTCCCAAGTCGACCCTGCTTTCTGAGTTGTTCTTGTCCTCTGGCAGCTCTGTGCATGCGCACATTGGGAACAGGCTCCAGCTGTTCCTCGACCTTGCTGCTGTCTACCTTCTTCTCTGTCTCTAATGCAGAGCCCTCGTCCAAGATTTCCCCAGCCCCCAGAACTGGCCCATGTTCCTCCCCAGCCTCCTCACTGTCTGACTCCACTGGCCACCGCCGGTCCACAACACATCCCTCAAATAGCATCCATTCTTCTTGAACTAGGGTAGGGCCAAGGCAACCATCTTACTGGGTTTTCCCCTCTTGATTTTGCAGAACATGAATTTGCCTTAACTTTTCTGGGCACTCCACACAATATCGCAAAGACGCGGTCAGAAGAACGCTGGTTAGCGGCTTGTTTCCCAAACTTCCAGCCCAGCTCTGTCCGAGCCCATGGTCCAGGTGAAATAGATTCCATCTACGAGTATCCTTCTCCGTTGCTCAGCACAACCGCCTTCCACCCGCCCTCCGTGTTCATTGAGAGTCCCATGACGGAGTCAATACGGAAGCGTCAGGACCAGCCGACGGATTTCTTTAAGGTCCCAGACACCGAACCTACATCTCTTGCGGATCCTTTGGCAGACCGATGGCCTCCAGAGAAGAAAGCGTTCAGAAGCTTGGGTGAAGAAATCCAGCGTTCAGAAGAAGAAATTCTGTTGGAGGCCATTTCATTGGACGGTGAGAAGCCTTCGGAGGACAGTGAAGGAGATCCAGTGACTCCATCCCCCGTTGTCAGTGGCTTCTCTTTCAGAATGGACGCAAATCCATCTTTGCAGGAGCTGCCTGTCTCCATCAGGAGCTGTAGTCAAGTCACCTTTTCGGCCATCCCAGAAGATACCAATCCAAAGACTCGCAGCATCATGACCCTTTGCCCTTTGGTTCACAAGATGTTCCAGATTGATTTTCCCCTTCCAGCCGAGGAGGAGGAGGAAGCCAAACCATTTCAAGGTGAAGAATGAGGTGGATAACGCACCCAACCAACAGAACATATCATTCTATCATTGACTCATTCCCCACTCTGTTTTGTATTTCGGCTCGAATAAAGGTTTGGTTGAAGATCAGAAAGCTGTAACTTCTTCTGTGATTGGAAAGACAGAGGCCTTAAACATCTACAGACTTATGATCTCAGCTGAGCCCTAAATTTCTGCTGCTAATACTATAGTAAAAAAAATAGGCAAAATATATAGCAGTGGCCAAAATTGTGGAAACCTTTTGGGAAAAGTGTATTTGAGATTTGATGGCTAATAACACCACTTTTTTTTTTTTTTTTTTTTTTTGAGTTTCAAGATAATCCTATTCCACTGCTGGAATGGCCTGGGAATAGCCCAGACTTTCACCCAATTGAAAATCTATGGAGCCGATGAAAGAAATATGTTAGCCAGCAATAAAACCCAGTTAATAGAAGCCGTCATTCAATCTTGGGTTCACATTATAACAGCTGCAGAACTAAAAGACTTGATTCACTCCATGGGAAGACGTTGTAAGGCCCTCATTCGTGCTAAAGGTTACCCAACCAAGGATTAACTGACGTGATCATTTTTGTATATCTCGTTTTTTCTATGGTGATAATTTTTGTATAATCTCATTTTGTCTACGTGTTATATTTGTCTTCTTTATACTGTAGCTGCTATTCTAATAGTAAATGCTTCATAAAAGTCATTGCATTACATTCTTAATTAAATTATCTTTCCATTGATATATAATTTTATGATACTACTTACCCCCCCCCAAAAAAAAAAGTGGTGTTATCAGCTAGTTTTAGAAAATAAACTTTTCCCAAAAGGTTTCCACAATTTTGGCCACTACTGTAGTATTCTATTAATGCCGAGCTTTCCAGAAAAAAGGAAGAATGAAAATATTTAAGTAATCACAATATATAGAAAGTAACTCTTCAAAAATGTATTTTTTTTCCTCTCCTTTATTCCATTTGCTTTTGTAGCAGCGGTTGTCCCAACAAATAAAAATGTCTTTAGATGAAAAAATATGTATATATAGGACCAAGATATTTTATTTCCAAAAGAGGGACTTATGTCCTGAAGTCAGTCTTGGTTAAGAAATATTTTCTGTGGATGCTGCAAACCTTACATCATTTTGGAATCAGTTCTCTTGGTGCGGTGTAACACCATCTAAAGGAAACTCTTTTAACTAAGCACATTAAAAATAAATATTCTTCATTTTAGGGACATCCAGTTGGCAGGAATGCTATAAAAATAAAGTATTTATTTTACATAGGTTGTTAATTCAAGAGGAATAGTAAAAACGAAATGCTCTGATCCAAATAGCCGTACTGAAATAGATCCCCACCCCCCACCCCCTGATTTAGGATATAAATGAAGTTGAATTTTGAAAGTCATGTTGGTCCCATAAAGAGAAGTCAATGACGGAGAAGAACAGATTCCATGCCGTTCGGTTTAGGCGTCCAGTAGAGAGAAGCGAGATTGAACATGACACTTTGCATTGACCTAACTTCCTTTGAAAGGAAGTCGCCATGCAACAACGCACCCACCCGGCCTTCGGTTGAGAGAAAAATGATTTAGCGAATTGTGGCTGTGTTCCTACAGCACCCTTAACCCGGGTTAGTGAACTAATTCCTTCGACTGAGGTTGCATAAGACTCGTCAAATCAACTTCACGAGGCACACCTGGGGGTTGTGTCATCAAAAAAAGGAAACCAAGGAAATATATTGTGCTGTGTGAATGCAACCACTTAATTTTGCCACTGACCTTGTGGAAGGCAGGCTCTGAACCTTGACGTTCTTTTGCGTTGGTGAGTTGGGTCTTCCTTCTGCTCCAGATGGATGAGGCTTCTACTATGGCACATGCGCGCCCGCTTGGTTTACGCCAATGAAGACATTTTCACGAGTTGTGGTATATTTTTAATTGATTTTTTTTCTTCTTTCCCCCACCCCAACAACCCCTCTGAAACGATAGAAAAGTTTAAAACCAAGTGGTGTAGGAATCGTCCATCCACAAGAGGAGCTAAAGTTCTAAGCTTCTCCAGCCACCTGGAGTCTTTTGGGAGAAGAACCCAGAACTAAGACCAGGAAACGGGGGAGGGGGGGGTTCATTCATACCAGCTCTGCAGATCTGGAATCCAGAGTCCAGCTTGAACAAAGTCATCTTTTTAAACCTGCTCAATGCAAAGTACAACGGAGGTCCCCTGAAAAAAACGTCTTCTTCCCCAAAACGTCTTCTTCCCCTTCCTAAGTTTATTGGTAATTTTGATGCAGTTCCATGCATGAACAAAAGAGATGTATTTTCCATGCAGGAAGAGGGAGTTACTCAGAGCTGCGTCTCATCTCGAGTTTCAGGGTTTGCCTTCTTATGACTGCTGCTCTTTCGACTGTGGCCTTCGTTTTCCACATGTGCGAGGGGGTCGGGTCGTATTAAATACCTGGGGAGAAAGAAAGATGTTTGTATAGGGCCGCGTGTCTCAACCTTGGCAGCTTGAAGATGTGTGGACGTCAATTCTCAGAATTCCCCAGAATGTCAACTTGCAAAGCATCCCTGGCCTGTTCTCGAGTTGCCATAGGCAAAGGGGGATGGGAAACCGATAAAGTAGCATGGCAAGCCAAAGACAGGAGTACATTCCAGACATATTTTTCTCAAGGCTGTCTCCCAGGGTGACCCACAGTGGCCGGAGGGGAGTGATCTCTACAACCCGTGAAATTGCTCCATTGGTGAATGTGATAGATGACACACTTTGGGGGGAGGCGGGAAACCGGGTCATGATTGGGGCCGTAAATTACATGGGGTCAGAACTGGCTTCATTTGGGAACGTGCTGACATGAAGCTCCTAATAAATAACTGGATTTCTTCTGAAGCTTGGCTTGAGGCTCATGATTTAATTAGGGCATCCATCGGAACCCTGACACAGACAGCCTTGATGGATGACGAATTCTGGAAGTTGAAGTCCACACTTCTTCAAGTTGCCAAGATTGAGATATACTCTGGTTTAGGGTCAGACTGCTCAGTTTATATCTTGAGGTGGATGGTAGCACCAAAGTTCTTCAGATGATCCATAGTTCAGGATCCTCTCTCACCCCAGCCAGCCAAAATCTTGTGAGACTTCATGAGACTACACAGCATTAAGAAAAGGGCTTCAAGGTAATGTTGGTGTCTCAGCAAAAACATCTGGAAGACGATCGAGCATATCAAAACACCTGTGGGCCCAACACTACTGATTTACCCAGTCATTTTCTGAAGTCATTTATTTGTAAAATTTATTGGCCACTCGTCCGACTTTGATAGAACAGCTCTATCAAAAGCTATCAAAGAAAACATAATTGCTCCAGCAGAAGGAAAAAGGAGAGGGAATTGTCTTGATGGAGAATTTTGAATTCAAAATCACTGTATTCCCCCATGACATTAAGAAGCTTAGTAACCTTGATGCTGCCCAGTCTTTGGCAAGTCAAAACAGGAGTGGAAGTGAATTCACATAACTTATTTATCATAGGAAGTTCTCACATTTTTGTTCAGTATATTTCTTGGGTCTTTTTTTTTTAAAACACAATTACAGTTTAAAAACAACACTGTGACATTCAGGAGCATTGCATGCGTTGGGAAAAACAGGGTACAAAAAGATTAACAGATTAACAGAGTTGGAAGGGATCTTGTTAGATCATCTAGTCCAACACCCCGCCCAAAATATATATCCTGATATAAGGCTGGCAAAGAAAATATGAAGAGTAGGAACCAATGCTTGGGGAAAAGCTCACTCATGTTCACATAAACTTCTAAGCCAGTTAAATCAGTAAATCAATGTGGGAACTGTTTAAATTTCAGGTTTAAAAATGTGAACACAATAGAAAGAATAATAGCCTTGGAGGCACAGTGGTTAGACCGCAGTATTGCAGGCTAACTCTGCTGACTGCCAGCAGTTCAATCTTCACCAGCTCAAGGTTGACTCAGCCTTCCATCCTTCCGAGGCCGGTAAAATTAGGACCCAGATTGTTGGGGGCAAGAGGCGGACTCTGTAAACCACTTAGAGAAGGTTGTAAAGCACTGTGAAGCAGTATATAAGTAAGTGCTATTGTTAGTCCCTTCCTTCCTTCCTTCCTTCCTTCCTTGTCATTAGAATGCAGTATTGCAGGCTAACTCTGCCGATTACCAGCAGTTCGATCCTGACTGGCTCCATTAAAACTGGCCTCTTGGAAAAAGACACATTTTAAAACCTCCCGCTGGCCTGACACACCGATTTGGATGCCAACGACCGATTCTTTCTCCGTAGCTCAAATGTAACACTGAGCCACCAGTTCTGCAGGCCACATTATTACCCATAATATGCTGCATTAATTTCATACATACACGATATCGTTGAGTTCCAGCCGTGTGTCCGGAGGGGGATTGATGAGAACGTAGGAGAGTGTGTTTTGATGGTCGTTCATTTCATCTGGAAGAAAAGAAGTTGGTCAAGCGGTCATCTGGTCAGGCAAAACAGCAGTTAACCAGCTGAAAAGTGGCAAAAAACCTTCGGGGCTACGGAACCCTCTGAATATGTCAATCGTAAATATATCCCGGGCTTTTCCCTCTTTCCTGTCTATCAACAGTAGATCTAGGCTCGAGGATAACACATGGACTTTTACTCCCTCGTTTTTCATTCTGAATAAAGATAATTTAAGGCACATCCCCCTTTCCAAAGGGAAGTGATAGGGTCAGTATTGCTCAATGAATCTGAGAAATGGGGATGCTGCCTGTGATAAGACGCTCCACACTGAAGCTGGGGACAGAAACAGGACAATGAAAGAATGAAGAAGGTGGTTGATGTATCAGAATGGCACAGTGGCTCAGACAAAGCAACAGGTATTTTAAAAAGCCTGCAGCCCACAGCTATTTAAGGTCAACCAACTTGGTTCTTAGATCTTTCAAGGAGATCTTGCAGATCCGGGCAATTAAATTCCAAACAGAATCTTAGAAATATTAGTGAGATGTACTCGTGCATCTGGAACCCTTTGGTTCTCTCCAGAAATTCCTTGGAGAAGGCCATTGATAGAAAGCAAAAGAGGTTGCCACAAAGAAGAGGGGGTCAACCTATTCTCCAAAGCACCTAAAGGCAAGGCAAGAAGCAATGGATGGACACTAATCAAGGAGAGAACCAACCTAGAACTAAGAAATTTCCCGACAGTCAGGACAATGAATCAGTGGAACGACTTGCCTCCAGAAGTTGTGGGTGCTCCATCACTGGAGGTTTTAAAGAAGAGATTGGACAACCATTTGTTTGTAACAGTAAACGGTCTTCTGCTTGAGCGGGGAGTTGGACTAGGACCTCCAAGGCCCTTCCAACTTTGTTATTCTTTTAAATACCTACTGCTACTTTCCCAAAAGTTAAGATCAACATGGGTTGCTATGTCCACTCCTACATAGAGCTGTTCTGCTGAGTGGTGGCAGGAGTGAGACCTTTGGATCAGAAGCTATACTTGGGGTCTAGATGAAATCCATCACTAGTACCCCTCAAACAGGGTGGATTGCACAAACAGTGGATTGCATTCAGATGCTGTCCATTGTTGACCCCTTCAAGACATTCGTTAAGACCCCGTTTCTAATTCTTAGGCCCTATTTCTTTCTTGAGACTTTGTATTGCCTCTGTTATGGCTGGGCAGTACTAGAAGAAACTCTACGCGAGTAGTAAACTCTACGCGAGCTTCACTGGATCCCTTAGCTTCCTCCTAAATAAGCATTGTACCCCAATTCTCCCAATTAAGAATAATGCATCCCACAAACTTTACTTTAAATATAGACCTATGGCAAGCATAAGCTGATAGGATTGGGAGGAAACCAGAATGGACATATAGTGATAAGGTTGGCTCTTGAATCTTCCACAGTCAAAATCTGATGGTTTAAGAGGAAGGTTCAGCAACCTCTTCACAAATTCTCATTGGCTGCAGTTGGGTTAGTGGCCAATAGAAATAACTTATGGCATGTTGAACCAATGGTCAAGTATGGTCAACAGTGAAAGGATTTCCCCTCAACTCTTCCTGGAAATGTTCGGGATGGAAAATTAGGTATTTGGGCTCAAGACAATTCTGGTAGGGTTATCTGGCTGACCAGTTTGGTTGGTCTGCAGCCCACAAGTCATGGAAAGCAGACAAAGAACTGATTAAGGTTTAATCACGGTCTTTACAAAGAGCATCCGATGCTGATCCATCTCTCTCTCTTCTCTCCTCTGATCTACAAGAGAAGTAAGGTTCATGCCAAGCTGTCCTATATGATTCATATAGGAATCTATATGAATCTAGAAGTCTTTTTCAAGCACACAGATGTTAGATCCAGTTGTGCTTTGTGGTTAAAGAACTGGGTGGAAGAGAGATGGGTCAACAGGAATGGCCACCCTTTGCCTTGACCAACTGGCTTTCTTTTGTAGAGTTTCTTGAATCTCAACCATGTCTCAATCCTCAAATGCTTTCCAACCTACCTTCCCAGTCATTAGATCTAGAAAGGTTAGTTGGGTTTCTCAAAGGTGTCACACATTGTCCTGCCTTTAGGATTATGAGATCTGGGTTGCCAAAATCCAAGAAACCATTGGAGACAGAAGGAGACCTTTCCTTTGTGGTCATCTGGGACTCTGGATTTCTACAGCCAGATTCGATAACTCTCCTATAACTACTGTCCTGTGAAGACTTTGGTTCAAGAGGGTCCATTGGATTAAATTTCCCAGCCTTTCCACTTTGTTGGGCTGGAAATATTTTGACAATATTCCGTGCTTTCCTGTTGAAAGTTTGTGGTGAAGGCCACTTTAACAAGGTCAGATGGAAGCCAAAAGATTGGCTATACCATGTTTCCCTGAAAATAAGACCGGGTCTTATATTAATTTTTGCTCCAAAAGACGCATTAGGGCTTATTTTCTGGTTAGGTCTTATTTTGGGGAAAATACAATACTAAATGCATCCATCTGGCTGACAATCTTAACTGGGGCTTATTTTGGGGATAGGGTTTATACAGTGTTACGAGCATCCTGAAAAATCATGCTAGGACTTATTTTCCAGTTGGGTCTTATTTCTGGGGAAGCAGGGTAAATCATAAACTTCAGGCCTTAAGATCTGTATGAACGCCATCTCTCCATGCATTCAGGTATGTTACCTTGCTGTTTGCCACTTAAGGTCAATTTAATTGATATAAACCTGAGCTACAAATCCAAAGATGGCTACATCAGGAAAGAGAGGGGCCCTGGAAGATGCAGATCAAATAATCATTGACTGGGTTTGATTAATGGACTACCAGCTGCAACAGATCATTGATTTTTGCCGGATGCAACTTTAAGGCTTTTTCCATTCATTGCTCCTTAACTGCCCCGAAAAACATCTCTTCCACAGGGAGTTGTTCATTTCCAAGGTGAAGTTAATGACTAAACTGCATCAACCCTCATGCCAGTTTGGGATGAAGGGAGAAATATCTCGTTTTGTTTCACTCATGGGTTGTGAGGAGCTGAAGAACCTTAGCTATGCTTAAAACCGTAAGAATGTGGCCTTCCCCCTCCACCAGATGGAAATCAAAATAAGAGCCATTTGTTGCTTTGCTCAATTGGTTTGGATCCCGCATTAAACTAAGATGAAAAACAACTGCGTTTGAACCTGTGTTACATTCACACGACACGTTCAGCCTGGGGACAAACGTAAACTCACTTTCCTGGTTTGTCCAAGAGGCTGCCACACAGACTAACTAATCAGCTGGGTCTGCCCAGCATGTTAACGCTGACCGAGTTAGCCTATCGCAAGAACGCAGCATATCTAGTAAGCAAACTTGGATGAACCCAGTTGAGCTACCGATGGTGTCACGGTCTACGGAGATTCTCAGACATCCGGGTCAGGATTGTCCCAAAAGTGCTTTTTCAGAAGGCAACTGGACTTTGTTTTTTGTTCCTGGAAGATGTTTCGATTGTCCCAAGAAGCTTCTTCAGTTTGATTGTGGCGTCATGTATCTTTAATAAGAGTGTTTCTTGATCATCTAGCTTGGGAGTGAATGGGGTACTTGCTGTGGTCCACCAGCAGCCTGCTGAGCTGGCAGCGGAGTCAGACAGTGAGGAGGCTGGGGAGGACCATGGGCCAGTCCTCGAGTCTGAGGAAGGCTCAGACAAGGGCTCTGAGTCGGAGGCAGAGATGGGGCCAGGGCCATCTGGGAGTGATGTGCGGACTTCTGAGCCCCCAGAATCGGACAGCAGAGAGGCAGAGGAACAGGAGGAGCCTGTTCCTAGTGCATGCATGCACAGAGCTGCCAGAAGGCAAGAGCTGCTAAAGGAAAAGGGACGACTTGGGAGTAAGGCCTGGAGATATTTGGCCCCTCCCATAAATCTTAAAAGAACAGCAAAGCTCTTGGGATCTTTGCAGAAAAGCAACGTTGCTAAATCTGTTTCCAGTCGGCATCTCGTTTTTCTGAACTTCGTGGGGCTTTGCCAAGAAAGGCCTTTGGCAGGGTGCCAAAGAAGATAAAGGACATTTTCTGAAGGATTTGTTTTGGAATTAATTTGGACTAAGCTGGGAATGAAGTAATTCTCAGCTGTTATAATAAAATAGGTTTGTTTGGGACTAATTGTGTCTTGTAATGACTAAGTGAGCTTAGGTCACAATAGTACTGTTGATCATGTCTGTGCTCAAGGAGACACCTTAAATACACACACGGCAGTGTTTTCATCTTGCTAGCTACCACATCCGCTCTTTGAAAATCTCAACCCAGAATGGCGTCCTTCTACGGAGGGTGCTTTACCCCAAGAATTCAACGGGCCAACATCTTGGTTTCTTGACTATTTACCTTGCAAATATCCAAGGTTTACTCGGTTCATCACATCACAGGCTGTTAAATTTGCTACATCCTCTACGGAGCACACAGAGAGGAGGAAAAGAAAAGAAAAGAAACAAACAGAAATCAAATAGGAGAAAGGGAAGGACAGGGAAACACAAAAGAGAACACAACAGAGCACAGACATAAACGGAGAGAAAGAGAAGAGAAAAAAAAATCAGCAAGCAGCGATTCAGAAAGTATTCAGAAACGAGATTCGGTGGTCACACGGGCCAAATCATGTAGTCCAAAAAGTATATATGTACATATAAGTTCGAAAAGAAGAGCAAGCAAATTAAAAAGGACGCCAGGCATTAATGGAGTTGCATGAACTAACAGGTGACATGTCATAAAAATGGGTTTCGGATAATCTCACTTAAAGAAGATGGACTGAATCTTTGATCATTCCTTCTACTGCCCTTATTAAAACCTTGATCAGATCTTGAGAGTTTACTCAAAACAGACTTTGTTGTTACACAAAAGGAATTGGGGAGAGATCCAATCTAGAACTCAGGAGAAATTTCCTGACAGTGTGAGAATGATAAACCAATGGGACAGCTTTAGGGGTGGGCTGCTGGGGGTTTGCAGGGGTTCGGGAGAACCTCTAGCTAAGTTTCTGGGCAGTTCGGAGAACCCCCAAATCCCACTCCTGGCTGACCCCGCCCACCCCGCCCCTCCCAGGAGTCCCCACGCGGCCTGTTTTGGATACAAGTGCAGGGCGCACCGGAGGCTCAGGGAGGTAGAAAAACAGGACTATGGGAAGTTCGGGAAGGCCTCCAGAACCCGGGGAGGATAAAAATCCCCCTCCCCCGTGGTGCAGGAGGCCGACTAGGCCACACCCACCATGGCCACGCCCACCCAGCAACCAGGCAGAGAACGCCTTGCTAAAATTTTTGAAGCCCACCCTTGCAGACCGGGAAATTGGTAGTAGCCTTGTTAGTACAGTGGTATAAGGCACCCTGTTATTAAGTTGGTTATTAAGACCAGCTGCCTGCAATTACTGCAGGTTCGAATCTCGCCAAGGCTCAAGGTTGACTCAGCCTTCCATCCTTTCTAAGGTAGGTAAATTGAGGACCCAGTTGTGGGGGCAATAAGCTGACTTTGTATAAATATACAAAAGGATGAAGGCTATTGCTTAATGCATTGTAAGCCGCCCTGAGTCTCCAGAGAAGGGCGGCATATAAATCAAATTTAAAAAAAAAATTAAAAAAAATTCAGGGCACCATATTATTGATAGCAGAAGTGGAAGCAAGCAGCGAGAGATGGTCCAAAAAAATTCTGCAAAAGGAAAGGGGGAAGAAAAGAAAAAAAAAGCAATCTCCCTCAAAAAAATGGACTGAAAAGGTTTTCATCATAAGGAAAAAGATACAAAAACTCTGGGTTTTTTTCCTGAGGTCTCTAACTTTTAACAATACTTCCCTATAGTTTAGTTGTGTTTGTTAGATCAGCAATGGGGAGATTCAATAGCTAAAATAGGAAGATATTCAACAAGTGTTTAATTTTCCTGATTTTTCCTCTTTTTCTTTCTTTCTCTCTCTTTCTCTTTTTTCCCTGGATCTTTCCACCACTAGGTCACACTGACCTAGAGGTGAAATCCAACAGGTTCTGACAGGTTCTGGAAAATTTTAGCAGAAATTTTGAGCCGTTCGGAGAACCGGTAGCAGAAATTTTGAGTAGTTCAGAGAACCGGCAAATACCACCTCTGGCTGGCCCCAGAGTAGGGCGGGAATGGAGATTTTGCAATATCCTTCCCCCAGGAGTGGGGAGGAAATGGGGATTTTGCAGTATTCTTCCCCTGGAGTGGGGAGGGAATGGTGATTTTGCAGTATTCTTCTCCTGGAGTGGGGAGGGAATGATGATTTTGCAGTATTCTTCCCCTGGAGTGGGGTGGAAATAGAGATTTTGCAGTATCCTTCCCCTGCCCCGCCCACCAAGCCACACCACGCCCACCAAGCCATGCCCACAGAACCGGTAGTAAAAAAAAATTGAATTTCACCACTGTACTGATCCTACAGTTTCTTTTAAAACTTTTTTTAAAAAAGTGGACATCAAGGAAAATCTTAAGGCTTGCTAAAGGCTTCCCAAAGCCTCTACCTATGGAATGTGGACGATGAAATGAACATGGAATGATGGAATCAGACTTATTGTGATCTTGGTGTGAAAACAGTCTGAATAACGACAAAAACACACGGCCTCTTCTTTTCAATCCGCCCGTTGCTATTCTACCCAACCCAGGATTCACTGGCTGATTTCACACCCAGCGTGCTTAAACCATCTTCTGAGTTTGAACAGTGCATCGAACTAGAAACAAAGCAAAGAGACTGGATTTGTACAACCCACCGAGGGTTAACACTCACCAAGCTTAGTATGTTGAATGTCTTCGGAGATTGTCAATCATCCAGGTCAGGGGTGATATTCACTTACCTTTGCTAAGGTAAAGGTAAAGGTTCCCCTCGTCCATATGTGCTAGTAGTTCCTGACTCTAGGGGTCAGTGCTCATCTCTGTTTCAAAGCCGAAGAGCCAGCGCTGTCCGAAGACATCTCCGTGGTCATGTGGCCAGCATGACTCAACGCCAAAGGTGCAAGGAACGCTCTTCCCTTCCCACCAAAGGTGGTCCCTATTTTTCTACTTGCATTTTTTACGTGCTTTCGAACTGCTAGGTTGGCAGAAGCTGGGACAAGTCACGGGAGCTCACCCCGTTACGCAGCACTAGGGATTTGAACCGCTGAACTGTCGACCTTTCGATCGACAAGCTCAATGTTTTTAGCTCTCGTGTGCAACACCTCTGTGCATGCACAGGACCTTCTGCACATGAGCAGAGCGTCAAAAACGGGACGCGATGAAGTCCGGGCGGGCGTCCGGAGCCTCCCACAGCCACTGCTACCGGTTCACACGAACCGGATAAAACCAGCTGAATACCACCACTGATCCAGGTCATGCTTGCCCCAAAGGTTCTTTTACCAAAAGGCAACTGGACTTTCTTGGGGTTTTTTTCTTCTTCTTTTCAAAACGTTTCTCTTCTCATCATCCAAGAAGCTTCTTCAGTTCTAACCGACGAGTGGCGGAAGGGAAGGAATTATATTCTTATAAGACCAGATGACTGCCAAGAGCTCAGCCGTTTCCTTGCAGACATTTCACTCATAACTAGCAAACCCCCACTCCCTCCGGCACAGATGCTGTTACCTAGTTCGGCTATGAAATGTCTGCAACAAGACAACCAAGCTCGGAGAGCACCAAGGATCAATATAGTCGGAGCAGAAGGGAATCCTTGAAAAAGGATCATGGTTTGGAGGAAATGAAAATTGTCCCAGAAACTAAGAGCTTTGGCTACAAGAGAAGAAACCAAGAAGAGCATTCATCGTTGCAGAAGACTTCTAAGCTACAACATGTTGGGCGAAAACAAACAAAAGCCTTTGTGTTGATGGCAGAAGCAAAGGGAACCACTTACCGTACCCTGTTGTGGGTAAGCCCAGATGTTTCATGCGATTCTTCACAAGCTCGGACAGTTCCTGCCTTTCCGACCGCCGGTAAAGGTTCAGTCTCTGCTGGTTGATCCACTCGGCCGTCTTTGAGGCCTGCTTGTTGGCTCCTTTCCGGCTCAGCCGCCGAGCCCACTGCATGCTTTTCCTCCGGAGAAGTGGGTGTTCGGTCTGGTCAGCAGGGCACGAATTCCGGTGGTGGTGGTGGTGCGGCTTGGCGTTCCAAGTCTCCTTCCCTTCCTTGAGGTCTTCGCAGTCTTCCACATTGATTGAAATCTGTGACTGGCAACACCAGTAGATCATGAGAAGGAAGCCATCAACAGCTTCCTGTTGGGAGGATGAGGATCTATGACAACTCGCCATGGACAACTCACCAACGGCAACTGGCCATGGCCAACTCACTATGGACAACTCACCAAGGCCAACTTGCTATGGCCAACGGGCCATGGCCAACTTGCCACAGCCAACTTGTCATGGGACAAATTGCCACGGACAACTTGCCAAGGTCAACTGGCCATGGCCAACTCACCACAGAAAACCTGTCATGGGACAAATCACCACAGACAACTCACCAAGGCCAACTTGCCATGGCCAACTTGCCATGGCCAACTCATCATGGGACAAATCGCCATGGCCAATTTGTCAGGACCAACTCGTCACGAGACAAGGGTTACACTAATATAGAAGAAATAGTGGAATATCTTTGATGATTCTATCTAGCTTCGAAGAAGAGCCAAGGTGGCGCAGTGGTTAGAGTGCAGCACTGCAGGCTACTTCAGCTGACTGCTAGCTGCAGTTTGGCAGTTCAAATCTCACCAGCTCAAGGTTGACTCAGCCTTCCATCCTTCTGAGGTGGGTGTTGTGGTCCTCCAGCAGCCTACGGAACTGGCAGTGGTGTTGAACAGTGAAGAGGCTGGGGAGGAGCATGGGCCAGTCCTGGAGTCTGGGGAAGGCCTGGACAAGGGCTCTGCATTGGAGGCAGAGATGAGGCCAGGGCCATTTGGGAGTGATGCGTGGACTCCAGAGCCCCAAGAGTCAGACAGCAGAGAGGCAGAGGAACAGGAGGAGTCTGTTCCTAGTGCATGCATGCACAGAGCTGCCAGAAGGCAAGAGCAGCTAAAGCAAAAGGGACGACTTGGGAGTAAGGTCAGGAGATGATTGACCCCTCCCATAAGGCTTAAAAGAGAAACAGAGGCACTTGGGGCCTTTTGCAGGAAAGCAACATTGCTAACTCTGTTTCTAGTCGGCATCTCTTGTTTGTTTCTAAACTTCGTGGGGCTTTGCCAAGTAAGGCCTTTGGCAAGGTGTCAAAGAAGATAAACGTTGGTGATTATCCCGAAGGATTTCTTCTGAAGGACTTGTTTTTGGCAACTAATTGGGACTCATCTTGAAATGAACATAATTCTCAGATGTTACAATAAAATAGTTTTGTTTGGGATTAATTGTGTATTGTAATTACTCAGTAAGCCTAGGTCACAACAGTGGGTAAAATGAGGACCCAGATTGTTGGGGGCAATATGCTGACTCTGTAAACCACTTAGAGAGGGCTGTAAAAGCACTATGAAGCGGTATATAAGTCTAAGTGCTATTGCTATTGCTATCAAAGCAAGGATGCCAAAGGAGGGACAAAATGAATTGTGAATGAAAAGAATTAAAACAATTTTTAAAATTATTAAATTAAACTATTAAATTAAATTGAATTGAATTCTTGAATTGTCCTGCAGCAAGTTGTCCTATGGTGAGTTGTCCTATTCCATGGGGATGAGAATTGTAAGATATAGAAAAAGCAGTAATCTACCCTAACAAAGAGGAAACTTTTTAAAAGAGATCATTGGTTAGCAATTAAAGCCACTGTTGACCAGGAGGATTTAGGTTGAATCAGGATCAAACAACATGCCAGACTAGGTTAAACAGCACCGGGCAAGTAGAGATTCAACGAGTTTTGGTGAGCCCAGTTCTTTCCTGCTTATCTTAAATGAACCAGATCATCAGATGAAGCCAAATCAGGGTTTCCAGGTTAGAGCACAGTGCGTTACTGAACACTGGATTACAAATGTTGTGTGACCCTGTCCCTGAGCTCCCTCCATCTTGATTGGCTTTTGACTTGAAGAAGCCAACGTGGAAAAGAAATGCACATATGGTGACTCAGACCATACTCACCTGGGTTCTGATATCATGAGGCTGGGCGTAGGGTGGAGATGGAGAGAAAAGAAGAGGACAGAGAGAAGAGAGAGAAAGGAAAAAGAAAACTTGACACATGTTCTTTAAAACAATACAGACAGGGCTAATTTTATTATCTGGTTCGCCGAGCCGGTAGTTGCAAGGACTGGCTGGCCCCACCCAACCCACTCCTCCCCTCCCAACCCTCCCACCCTCCCCTCCCCTCCTAGGAGTCTCCACACAGCCTGTTTTGGATGGCAGGTAAGTGCAGGGTCGGCGGGTGGCTCTGGGAGGGTGAAAAACAGGCCTTCCGGAAGTTCCAGAAGTCTGGAAATGGGCCTGTTTCCAGCCTCCGGAGGGTCTCTGGAGCCCAGGGGAGGCCGTATTTGCTCCCCCAGAGGCTCGAGGAAAGCCTCCGGAGCCTGGGGAGGGTGAAAATGCTCCCCTCCCCCCGCCGTGGTGCAGGAGGCCAGGTAGGCCACGCCCACCATGGCCACGCCCACCCAGCAACCGGGCAGAGAACCCATTGCTAAAATTTTTGAATCCCACCCCTGAATACAGAGCACCATTTCCCCCATTTTGCTGAATGGTAGATTGTACTCTTAAAGCATTCTCTGAAATATACATCAGCCTGGAAGTATAATGGTGTATTGGTCTTTTCTGTTGTGGATCTCGGGCTGGGATCAGGCTTGAGAATCACTGAGGGAGCTTCCGACACTAGGATTCTAGCATCGGATCACAAGCACTGCCTGCTTGCTACTCTAGGATATAAAGAAATCCATTGTAACAAGAGCTGTACTTGGATGGTTTCTTACATCGATGGTGGAGAACATATGGGATTCGGTCCTGTAGATCCCGATGGGAATTTCCGCGCTGGAAGAACAGAGCTTCTGAAAGAGACGTCCGTAGGATCGGATCCAGAGATCGTCTTCTGTGATTTTCATCTGTCGGATAAAGAACATGAAGAAGCAAAAGAGAGAGAGAGAGAGAAAAGAAGAAGGCACAATAGATAGTAGATTTTGGATTAAATTATGCTGTTCTCCATATTGAAGATGGACATAAGGAAGGTATTCTAGGAATCTTCTTGCTCGCCTGGATTGGATTGGATTCCCCAATCCAAGATGGGGGAAAATCTATGTTCTAAATCTATTTGTAGAGGATATTTGGAGACAAAATAACTCTCCCTTGAACCAGCCAAGAGAAAAGTCAAATAGCTGACAACTGCACTTACTGCACAGAGATAGCCAGATCCAGGCGTCGTATCCAGACCAAGCAATAATCTTGTGATGGTGATCATATAATCTTTCACAAAGGACTGAAAAGAAGAAAGGCATCCATCAATCTTTTGGGTGGGACAGAAGCTAGGGCTATGATGTTGAAAAGGTTAGGCTCAAGTCAACATTTGAAGTGATTCAGGGGTGATGATTGAAAAGCTTCTCTTCCAGTAGTGAGCTGCAACCAGTTCTCTGCCCTAATGACCGGCTGGGTGGATGTGGCCGGAGTGGGCACGGCCATGGGGCATGGCCAGTGGTGGGACGTGAATAACTTAACAACCGGTTCGCTGGCTGGGTAGGCGTGGCTGGTTGGTCATGTGACTGGGTAGGTGATGTCACTCATCTTACCCAGCCCCACCTCCCGGTCACTCACCGCAAAGGCAGAGGTAGGATTCAGCCGGTTGGGGTTAATCCCACCACTTGTTGGCCCCATCCCTGCCCATTTTTCAGCCTGTTTTTTGGCCGTTTTTCGGGCTCTTTTTAGGCCATTTTTCAGGCTGTTTTCAGGCCATTTTTCGGGCTGTTTTCAGGTTGTTTTTCAGACTGTTTCCCAGGCCCTTTTTCAAGCTGTTTTTCAGGCCATTCTCCGGGCCATTCTCAGGCTGTTTCGGGGCCATTTTCAGGCTGTTTATGCCCCAAAAAGGACCTGATAAACTGGCTGAAAAATGAGCGGGGGTGGGGCCGGCCAGTGGTGGGATTTGCTGGTTCACCAAACTTCATGGAATCGTAACTATGGTTCGCCTGAACCAGTTTAAACCAGCAGCAGCCCATCTCTATTCTCTTCCCCCCACAAAGCCAAGAAGCCCATTTTTCTGGAAGGAGAATTAAAGGCAAATGCAGACACATTGGCCCCAGGACAAAACCTTCTTCAAAATCACTTCATTTTGAGGACTCCAGATCTCCAACACCTTCATCCTCCATCGCCATGATTTAGCATGGTACTGCTTGCAAAGTGAAACTAAAGGAGTCCTCACGAAGGATTTGAGTAGTTGGCTTTGGAAAGAAGCGTTAAACAAAAACAATCCAACTTGTTCCTTTTTCTGACCTGGTAAAGGAGAGTATCTAACATGCTGATGCTGAAAACTCGGCCAGCGGCAAATGGGAGGCGGAACATGAAAGCCAAGTTGGAGCCGTTCTCTCGTTCTTTCTGTGCAAGAGACAAGATTATGGAACAGGATAAAAATAGCTGTTTTTCAGAGCAGGCCAGTATTCCTGTCTCCGACGAGAGTTTGATCAATAAATCTAGGAAGCTCATTAAAAAAAGGCACCATTATACTGAAGCCCATTGCTATCCATTTGTAGGAGAATAGCAGGTTAAGATGGAAGGCGGAGTTAAACATGTCATCAGTTTGGAGTCATTGCATTCCCACAAGAGACCGCTGTCCAATTTTTCAGGGTGTGTGAAGCTCAGAATCCAGGAATATTTTCACAAATGCTGGTTTCTTTAAAGGGGGAATAGGAAACCCAGACAAAAAATCAGACAACTTCAGACCCAAAAGCTCAGTGTGTTTTTATTACACACCTACAGTTAGGGATTTGTATTGTTTAATTACCTTCTCCAGTTTGGAAAGGGCCAACGAGTAGCTATCCTTTGCCCGGAATTGCATAAACCTCATGTTGGATGGATGTGTCAGTTCAGTAATGATACTCAGACTTGGAAAAAGTCTGGAAGAGGGGGAAAAAAAATTAAAAGTGATAGTCTTTTGTAGATCTGAAAAACATATTTAGTCAAACCAAGGATCTTCTTTAGCCTTTAGTCATACTCTTTGTCCTCAGGAGAAACTGAGCTATGTAAAATAGCGAAAACTACTTTCATGTAGTGATTAAAGCTTCAGGCTAAAAACTAGGAGAGGGTGGGTTCTAGTCCCGCCCTTAAGCATCAAAGTCAGCTGGGTGACCTTGGGCCAATCACCAGGAGACGGTGAGTTCTAGTCCCGCCTTAATCATAAAAGTTGGCTGGATGACTTTGGGTCAATCATCAGGAAGCAGCAAGTTCCACTCCTGCCTTACGCATGAAAGCCGGTTGGGTGACTTTGGGCCAATCACCAGGAGACAGTGAGTTCTAGTCTCGCCCTTAAGCACGAAAGTCAGTTGGGTGACCTTGAGCCAATCACCAGGAGATGGTGAGTTCTAGTCCTGCCTTAAGTACCATTACCCAGTTGGAATGACTTTGACCAATCATCAGGAGATTGTGAGCTCTAGTCCTGCCTTAAGCACCATTACCCAGTTGGAATGACTTTGACCAATCATCAGGAGATGGTGAGCTCTAATCCCGCCTTAAGCACCATCACCCAACTGGAAGGACTTTGGGCCAGCCATTTACTTTCAGCTCTACAAAGGAGTCAATTGGCAATTCACTTCTGGAAAAAAAATGTGCCAAGAAAATTTCTGAAAATTTGATAGGATGGGAAGACTACAATTTGATTCCCAGCAATTCTGAGCCGCTTTTCAAACCTAGAAGATCCGTCCATCTATTTTGGTTAGCGGGGGAGGGGGGAGGAACAATGTTCGCATGCTGTGACCGCTCGCTGCCTCACCTGAACATTGTCTGGACGTTGACAATGGTCTTGGCATCCGCCATGTAATCTTCCTCAGCGCTCATGGTGCTTTCTTTATCCACCACCACCAAATTGTCAGCGTAAATGATGCCACATTGAAGCAAACTATCGAGGCTGTAAGATAGGTTTTTCGCCCCCCACAAAGAAAGAGAGAACCGTTAAGATCAAATTCTTCCGTGCATCTAAGCTGAATTTTTTTTTAAAAAAAAATATATCTTCCTAGAAATAAAGCTCTTTTGGGATCATTTTGTATACCTCAACCCAAGTCGCAATTTCAGGAGCACAATGCTCTTTTCAGTAATTCCATATAAAATCACGAACGTGAGAAACCTATTTCGTCTCAAGCTCATTCCTGGCCTTCTGTTGTTTTTTTCTCCCTCAACTCATATTTTGCATTTAGCTCAGTGGTTAAGATGCTGAGCTTGTCGATCTAAAGGTCGGCAGTTCAGCGGTTCGAATCCCTAGCGCTGCGTAACGGGGTGAGCTCCCGTGACTTGTCCCAGCTTCTGCCAACCTAGCAGTTCGAAAGCACATTTAAAAAAATGCAAGTAGAAAAATAGGGACCCCCTTTGGTGGGAAAGGAACAGCGTTCCGTGCGCCTTTGGCGTTGAGTCATGCCGGCCACATGTCCACGGAGACGTCTTCGGACAGCGCTGGCTCTCCGGCTTTGAAACGGAGATGAGCACCGCCCCCTAGAGTCGGGAACGTCTAGCACATATGTGCGAGGGGAACCATTACCTTTAAGCTGGGATTAATTGCTTCCCGCTAAAAAAACTTTTAAAAAAGCTCAACAGAGGAAGTCGACTTGCTCTTAAAAGATTTTAGACATTGACCCAAGAAAGAACTGTACACTGGGTGCGTACATGGACAATGACTGCATTTAATTCTTTGCAATTTGTTTTTCTTTTTGTTTTATTTATCCTTTTGGAAATTCGTTATGCAGCTTATTGCTGAGAGGGGTACACAACTTTAAGATATAAGGGAAAGCATCTAAAGAAGAAGGGAATGGGAAGAAGAAAAAGAAGGAAACAAACAATACGCAGTATATCAGCAATGAAAAAAAATATCTCCACAACTCCTAAATTATTATCCTTTGGTAGGAGGTGACCAGGCTGAGTCTGAAGTTGGACAGAATAACTGTCAAATGCCAGGGAAATCAGGAGATTCAGTGAGTTCAAATGAGTATAAAGATTTATTGCAAGTTTAAGTTCTCTACAAGAATCTGACCAACTAACAGTCAAGGGAAATGAGCGGGAGATAAGAAAGGCATTTAAGGTGGGCTGCGCTTAGCTCTCTTAAACTCATGGTTTATGATGCATTTGACCCCTCCTTCGGGCTCAGCCTGGTCATCTTCTACACCTTCAAGTAAACGGAAGATGGACAAAGAAGAAGACACTTACTTATCAATTGTACCTTCCATATAATAAACCATTGGAAAACAACAGATGGCTTCTAAGAAGTGATGGTCAGGTCTAAAACAAAAACGGAGACCAAAAAAAATCAGGTTCAATTCCATTAACATTCTTATTACTTTCTAAACATGCTCTTTCTTAATTCTTAAGCTCTTGAAGCAGGGATTTATCTTGTCTGGCTTTGGAAAAGTTGAGTCCATTCCTAATCATCTAAACAGGTGTGTTTATACCAGCAGTCACCAACTGGTGGTCTGTGGACCACTGGTGGTCCGTGAGAAAATTTTGGTGGTCCGCAGAAAAATTATTTGCATTTTTTATATTGCACTAAATCAGGGGTCTTCAAACTATGGCCCTTGGGACAGATACGTGCAATGAGTGCTTGTGTTGCTGCAGAGAGTCTCCCCCTTCAGGGTCTTTTTGTGTGGGAGTTGGAGGGGGACAGAAATTCCGACTTGGGGTCTGCTTCAGCCTCCTGGTGTGGGGCTTTGGGCGAAGGCTTGAGGGAAGCACCGCTGGTGGCGAAGAGCCAGAGGGCCTCGTTCCAGTGGGACAGCCTCATGGCCTGGAACTGGCTGACCATCTCAGCCTGCTGAGCCTCCACGCGCCGGTACCTGGCCTTGCACTCCCGTAAGTCTTCCCTCTGCTTGGAAAGCCTATGCTCCTAGTCCTCAGGGAGGTGCTTCTGCTGAGCTTCTTTCTTGGTCAGATCCCATTTGAACTGAGCTGTTTTGCCAACTCTTTCTCGTGGTGGCTGCTTAGCTCCAACAACTGCTTCCTGTTGGGGCCCTAAGGAGCCCGGGCGGGCAGGTGAGGAGTGGCTGGGAGGGGAGGGGCGAGTAGAAGCCGGCGAGGCAGCCCTTGATGTGAGTGACATCAAGTTGGCCACGCCCACCCAGTCACATGACCACCTAGCCACGTCCACCCAGTCAGTCATTAGACAGATCATATTAGTGGTCCGCGAGATTTAAAATTATGAATTTAATGGTCCCTGAAGTTTGAATGGTTGGTGACTTCTGGTTTATACATCACTGCTTCATTCCTCAGAGGTGAACCTCAAGGATAATTCATAGACTGGGTCTGGAAGGGAACTTGGAGGTCTTCTGGCCCAAGGCCAGAATCCTCATTACCATCTGGGACAAATGGTTGTCCAATCTTTTCTTGAAAGCCTCCAGTGATGGAGTCCCCACAACTCCAGGAGGCATTCGTTGTATTTAATGTGGTACAATATTCTGAACTGAAGTAGGATCCCACCCCCCACCCCCCAGTAAAGATAGATCATGGATCCCTTTGATCATCATTCAGATCCCACAAGTAGCCAAGTTTTCATAGGGGGGCAGTAAGCTAAGCAGAACAACTTCCGTTCGTGCTCCAATTGCTGAGCAGAAAGATAGGGTAATGAGGGGAAATCTGGAGCTGAATTAAGAGTTTAGTCTGGCAAGATTCCTGTCAATTGACAAGCAACAACAAACGCATTTCTCTGATCAGTCCATGGGGTCGTTTTGCGGTTTATTACACCTGACATTAATCTCACCAATCTAAAGCACACACTACATAACTAGTTGTAGGACAAACAATGGCAGAACCTGGGTTGGAGTTAAAAGAGAGATCAGCTTAGAATCCCTACGTAGCCACAAAGGAACTAAATCCAACCTCCCTTGAATTCCATAGACCCTTATCTAACTCCAAGCAGTTACTTACTGTTAGTTGAGAAGATGCCTATGCACAGGCATGAGTAGTAGCAATAAATCAATTTAATTGAGTCTTCCGCTTGACACTACTAGATAAATACTGCGGAAGTTTTAAGGAGCATCTGCTTTCGTCTCCTCTCCCTCTCCACTAGTGACTCAAGTTTCACTCCTCAGCTCAATGACCAATGGAAACCAAATTCCACAACAGGTAGGGAGGGAAGGAAGAAACCGGAGCCGTGGTCTCTCTAATTTGGAACACTTTCCCACACGGCATTGTTTGAGTTCCCTACGCTTTTTAATGATGACTCAGCCCTGTTCAGCTGCAGACTCCTTCTTGCTGGCATTCTGGTTCTCTGCTATAAAGGTTGTGCGTGTGTTTTTACATGCAACAGTGACACAGCATACTGTGTGTTCAAGATAAATCATCGGGGAAAAAGGAAAGGAGTGAGGGAGGGAGGGAGGGAAGGAAGGAACAAAGGAAGGAAGGAAAGAAGAAAGAAAGAAAGAGGGAAGGAGGGAGGAAGGAAGAAATAAAAAAGAAAGAGGAAGGAAGGAAGAAAAGAAAGGAAGGAAGGAAGGAAAAAGAAAGAAAGAAAAGAAGGAAGGAAGGAAAGAAGGAAGGGGGAGGGAGGGAGGAAGGAAGACAGAAAAGAAGGAAGGAAGAAAAAGAAAAAGACCCTGTTGTTTCGCCAGGCCGGGCTATCAACATAATAATTTTAAATTGGGGTATTTTAAATTTTTGGGGTTTTAAATCGGCCAAATCTATTGGATTATTTTAATTTTTAATCATTGTTGTGTCTTGTGTTTTTAAATTGGCTGTACACTGCCCTGAGTCCTTCGGGAGAAGGGCGGTATAGAAATAAAATTATTATTATTATTATTATTATTATTATTATTATTATTATTATTATTATTATTAAAAAGGAAGGAAGAAGAAAATAAGAAAGAATGAAAGAAAATAAGAAAGAAAGAAAAAGAAAGCAAGAAAGAAAGGAAGAAGAAAGGAAGGAAGAAGAAAGAAAGAAAGAAGGAAGGAAGGAAGGAAGGAAGGAAAGAAGGAAGGAAGGGGAGGGAAGGAGACAGAAAAGAAGGAAGGAAGGAAGAAAAAGAAAAAGGAAGGAAGGAAGAAGAAAAGAAAGAATGAAAGAAAGTAAGAAAGAAAGAAAAGGAAAGAAAGAAAGAAAGAAAGAAAGAAAGAAAGAAAGAAAGAAAGAAAGAAAGAAACTTGCTTGTTGTCTAGCAGCAGCACGATGGGATTCAATTCCTTCCGTGAACGATAATACGCCCGAAGAGGGACAATAAAATTATACAAGCCGTTGCCAGCGGTCTCAGCGGACACGATGATCAGCTTGTTCTTAAAGCCATAGGCCTTCGCGTCTTCGTAGCTGTTGTGTTTGCAGCCCTGGAAACACAGCACCACAAATGTCCTTGTTACAAGGGAGTTTAGAACAGGCTGAGATTGATGCTCAGCTTTTACCCCAAAATTTGATGCGTATTAATTTACCAAAAAATACAGATAGTCCTCAACTTACAGCAGTTCATTGAGTGACCGTTCCAAGTTACAACGGCACTGAGAAAAGAGACTTACGACCGTTTTTCACACTTATGACCGTTGCAGCGTCCTCATAGCCATCCGATTTATATTCGGATGCTTGACAACTGACTCACATTTATGACGGATGCAGCATCCCGGGCTGGTCACGCGATCCCCTTTTGTGACCTTCGGACAAGCAAAGTCGACGGGGAAGCCGGATTCACTTAACAACCATGTGACTCATTTAACAACCGCAGCGACTCAGTTAACAAATTGCGGCGAGGAAAGCCGTAAAATGGGGACAAGACGCGCTTAACAAATTTCTCCCTGGGCAGCATGCATTTTGGGCTTGGCGGTGGTCGTAAGTCGAGGACTAACGGTATGGTCCCAGTTAAGGATCTTCAGAAGTGGCCTCTCACCTTGTCCAGACGTAAGCAACAGAATGGGGCCTTGACAGGTAAAAGATGGCAGAGGGTTGGAGAACTTCCAATGTAAGGTGAGTTTGGAGGATACCCCTTCACATACCTTTTTAAAATAAAGAGAAAGAAATGAAGATTTGAGCCATCTTTTTCCTTCCTGAGCATAGAATAATAGACTCCAATGACTGAGATAGAATAGAAAACCTCCAAGGTTCCTTCCAACTCTTTTATTAGAATAGAATAACAGAGTTGGACCTTGGAGGTCTTCTAGTCCAACCCCCTGCTTAGGCAGGAAACCCTCCACCACTTCAGACTAATGGTTATTCAACATCTTCTTAAAAACTTCCAGTGTTGGAGCATTTACACCTTCTGGAGGCAAGTTGTTTCACTGATTAATGGTTCTCACTGTCAGGAAATTTCTCCTTCGTTCTAAGTTGCTTCTCTCCTTGATTAGTTTCCACCCGTTGCTTCTTGTCTTGCCCTCAGGGACTTTGGAGAATAGCTTGACTCCCTCTTCTTTGGGGCAGCCCCTGAGATATTGGACGTCTCCCCTAGTCCTTCTCTTCATTAATCTAGACATATCCAGTTCCTGCAACCGTTCTTCATATGTTTTAACCTCCAGTTCCCTATCTCCTAGTCGAACCTTCTGCTTGAGCAGAAGACCTTATACCATTCCAGTCAAATGATTGTCCAGTCTATTTTTGAAAACCTCCAATGATGGAGCACCCAGGAGGCAAGCTCTTCCGTCGGTTAATTGTTCTCATTGTCAAGAAAGTCCTTCTTACTTCTAAGTTGGATGTCTCCTTAACAAGCTTCTTCTTATCTTGCCCTCTGGGGCTTTGGAGAACAAGTCAATCCCCTCTACTCTGTCCCTCAAATACTGTAAGACAGTTATCATGTCCCCACCTCAAGCCTTCTCTTCAATAGGTTAGCTTCCTCAACAGTTCCTCATACGACTTAGCCTCCATTCCCTTTTATCACTCTTGTTGGTCTTCTTGCAAGGGGTTCTACTCAGGTAGAGTATTCTGGTATTCACTTACTTTACCTACCAGTTCGCAAATGTAAACACACATGCCCCGTCCTCACATGCACCTGCCCTTCCGCGCATGCACCTGGCCTCAAAAATGTGCCTAAATAGAATGGCATAGAGCCGGGGTGGGTGGCCAAGTCCACCTGTGATTTCCTCTACCGATTCGGACAAACCGGTTCGAACCAGCTGGTTCTATTGATGTTCAGTAGAACTTCAGAAATGTAGAGGGACTGTTCAACTGGACTTCACCAACCCTAATCAAGTTCCCCCACACCTTTTAATAGAACCCCAATGGACAGCATGCAGACCAGATCTGAAAAATTTAAGAGAGGAAGGGGCTGCCTTTCAGCTGAGCCCTGGCTTTGTTTCAAGGATGTGGAAGGAGAGAGTCAAAACAGTTCCACTTTTTGCCACTAGATGGTACTGCTGTTCCATCTTAGCCAAAATAAACTCTTGATTGCCTCCCCGTTTTTGACAGCTTCTGGTGGGAGGTAGGAAAATAGAGCTGAAATAGACTATTAAGTGGAGGTTAATAGATGCAAATAGGCTCCTGCTGGGAGGTAAATAATAGGAAATTTGCATGGCTGCACTTACGGGGGGAACTGAATACCGGAATCACACTGAGTCTCTTTTAATACTCAGAGCACAGCCCTGGCAGAGACTACGTGCTCCGTTGCGCATCAAAACACATTTAAAAAAAAAAAAACATGTTTCAAAGAGAATCGAAATATTAATGGACAGGTTGAAAGATTTGGCACATTTGCAGGTTTTAAGAGGAATAAACACAAGGCGAAGATGTTAACAACGAAGGCGAGAATGGAAGATCAAACAGAATTGTCGAATAAAACAGGGTTTTAAGATTGGGAGGACGGCAAAATAACAGGACGTCACGCATGAATTACAAGTTATGTCCAGCTCATTGTGTGGGAGTGGTGGAGTGAAATTTTTAAAATAGAGTTTGTGGACAAGGCACCGTCTCCTTGGTGTGTGGGTGTCTGTGTTTGTGTGCTATAGAAAGTTAGCACCCACCCCTCTCCTAGAAGAATGAAATATTTTGAGAAATATTAAAAAGGCAGATTATTATATTTCCCTGGAAACGTGTGTTTTTTTAGAGGCAGGAAGCAGACTCACTCTTAATAGCCCCCACCTTTCTTAATAGCCCTCAGCAGATGTCAGCATTTAAGAGATAAAGAGATAGCTAGCTCTATTCATAAGCAAATTCACTGGTCTGAACAAAGGTAGGATTAGCCCTCAGCCAGAATAGGAATTGCCCAACAATTGCCCTTCATTGCATCAGCCCAAGCTTCAACCAAACTTAGCTCAGACATCCTACAGAGCCAGCTATGACCCCTACAATAGCCAATAGAATACATGTTCTTGCATAGGAACAGGAAGCTCAAGTGCAAAGCCCAAAGAGAAGGTATAAATATCGTCCTGCACTCTCAACTCCATGTGGTCAGCTGCCCAGAACCATGTGCTTGGTGGATTCTGCTTCACCATTAAACCCTCTTTCCAACCAGCTTCCAGCCTCCATTTTGTCTCCAGGGTCTTTCTCCTGGCTTGGAACTGAACCGGGGTGAAATGCTACCGGTTTGGGCGAACCAGTAGCGTCGGTAGCGGGTGATTCAGAGAACCGGTAGCAGTGGCAGCATGAGGCTTTTAACCAGGAAGTAACTTGTTTTTTACCCTCTGCACATGCGCAGAAGGGTTTGCGCGTGTGCAGAGGGTCCAAGCATGGACATGAGGCATACATGCGTGTGAGCAGAGCAGACACATGCATGGGCCGCGTGCACTTCTGAACCGGTAAGGAAGGTAAGTAGATTTCACCCCTGAACTGAACCAGATGGATATTTCTTCCAACAGTGCATTTGTGCTTGTGTGTGTGTTTGGGCTCCTCCTGGGGAAGGATGAAAATAACTCACTCTATAATGGTCAGGACGTCGTCATCGGACTGAGTCACCTCGTCCTCGGATTGGTCGCTGAGCATGTCGCAGGGTAAAAGAGAAGAGGCGTCTGCCACCTCCAGAACCGGGGCGATGCTGGGTCTCCTTTTCCCAGACCCATTCTCCGCTGGCAAAGTTAACTTGGAGCTGTGGTTGGGGTGGCATTCGGTGTTTTGAAGGTCCATGGCCACCGTGCCTGGTCAGGAGGAGAAGGAGACATCAGCTGCTGCCCGGGGCTGCCAGTCTGAAGTTCTCGTAGACCAGCTGGGACTTCCCATATAGAAATGGACATCTCTTCCAAAAAACTCTGTACAGGGAGTTCTCGACCTACAACAGTTCCTTTAGTGACCGTCCAACGTTACCTCGGCGCTGAAAAAAGGTGACTTAACACCTTTCCCCCCCCCCCAGTTTTCACAGTTACGACCATGATTGCATGATCAAAATTCAGAGTCTTGGCAACTGGTTCAGCATTTATGACCGTGGCAGTACTGTCCCAAGGTCGCGGGATCATTTTTGGCAACCTTCTGATGAGCCAAGTCAACGGGAGAAGCCAGATTCACTTAACAACCGTGTTAAAATGGGTAGGGGGTCATGGGGAAGTGTGTTCTACAGCACAGGGTGTGAAGTTTCCGAAACTTCGACACAGGGGATGCTACAGAAAAATCTCAGTAGGGTTATGGTCTCCCTATTTTGTTTAGTTTTTACTAGTTTGTATCTTATCACTGGCATGAAGGAATGTCAGTTTTCCCTCATGGGAAACTGATGAAGGAGACAACTGCTTTTGAAAGTCTGAGGAATTTTGCAATGCGCCTGGGTGTAAGCAACCAGAACCATCCATGGTTCATCCAATTCTCCAGATTGTTCCCCCTTTGGTTTGGGAATGATCAGATAAAGGCGTCAGGGATTCTGTGCCACTTTCTACCATGTAAGGATTCTGAGCTCAACCCCTTCTTTACGCCTCCTCCAGCCTACCTGGAGATTCCACCACGACACACTTGGAGAAAGTTAAGAGTGGCTCACCCATGCTAGCGATGATGCTGTGGACCGGCAACCTTGATGGTCCGTCGTAGATTCCTTTGCCCATAAACAGCTTTTGTTTCTGCTTCTCTTCCTGCTTGAAGATGAAGGCAGAGTTCTCCTCCTTGGTGATGTTGATGTAGAAACATGTATCAGATGCGGTCATGATGTGTCGTGGTCCCGGGTTGAGAAGGATGCTCTTGTTCTCCTTTTTTACGCCCATCAAGCAAACACCGTACCTGAGAGGATAAAGGATCGAGATAAAACCGGTGGCAGAAAGGATCGAGATAAAACCGGTGGCGGCGACTTAAAATTGAACCTCGTTGTTGATGCTGGTAAGTAGGTGGGAATGCTGCAAGCAGTGTTAATTGGACAGATCTATTTCAATTTCAAAACTGCATTTCCATTATATGGTTCTCATGGCAGCTAAAATCTGATCTTAAAGGACAAAGGGAAGTGTTAGCTGCAAGCAACTACAGCCACTCATGAAGGATGCAAATCAACAGGATTATTATGTTCTTCCTACAATACAATACTATATACTACGAATGTCTAATGTCTCTGTGTTATTAGGCATGTAGTAGGGCTGTAGTAGGCACGCGGTGGGTCAGTGGCTAAGGCGCTGAGCTTGTCAATTGAAAGGTCATCAGTTCAGCGGTTCGAATCCCTAGTGCCGCGTAATGGGGTGAGCTCCCGTGACTTGTCCCAGCTTCTGCCAACCTAGCAGTTCGAAAGCATGTAAAAAAATGCAAGTAGAAAAATAGGGACCACTTTTGGTGGGAAGGGAACAGCGTTCCATTCGCCTTTGGTGTTGAGTCATACCGGCCACATGACCATGGAGACGTCTTCGGACAGCGCTTTGAACCAGAGATGAGCACCTCCCCCTAGAGTTGGGAACAACTAACACATATGTGCGAGGGGAACCTTTACCTTTACCTTTAAGCCTGGAACTTCTATACACCATCTCCTGCACTCCAGAGGAACATTGGAGGAAGGTCCCAATTATTCCATGTGGAATAATTTTGCATAATCCCCAAAGGGTTTGGGTGGGCCTTGCAAAACAGAACTTGTGAAATGTTTCCCCCTCCTCCACCCCTTCCCATATTCTTTTCGGATCTCCTTCTTGACAAACCCACCCAAAGACCAAATTAAAAAAAAAAAAATCTGGCTTTTCCACTTACTTTTTGTGAGCATGGAAGGATGCGTAGGTGAAGCTCTTTCCTTCATACTCCATGAAAAACTTGCTGTCACCCATGCGGATGTGGTAAACTTCATTGCCCGAGCAGCGCCCGTACATCCTTTGCCATTGTTCTGGAGACTCCTGGCCTTCTCTGGAAGTAAGAGCATAAGAGAGTTGGAAGGGAGCCTGGAGGTCTTCTAATCCAGGGGTCCCCAACCTTTCGGACCTCAGGGACCACTAAATTCATAATTTTAAATCCCGCGGACCTTTAATACGATCTGCCTAACGACCAGCTGGGTGGGCGTGGCTAAGTGGTCATGTGACCGAGTGGGTGTGGTCAACTCTGTCACTCATGTTGAAGAGTGCCTTGCCAACCTCTACTCGCCCCTCCCCTCCCAGCCACTCTTTGCCTCCCCACCCGGGCTCCTTAGGGTCCCAACAGGAAGCAGTTGCTGGAGCTAAGCAGCCACAACGAGAAAGAGTTGGCAAAACAGCTCAGTTCAAATTGCATTTGACCGAGAAGGAGGCTCAGCAGAAGCACTTCACTGAGGACTAGCAGCACAGGCTTTCCAAGCAGAGGGAAGACCTGCGGGAGTGCAAGGCCAGGCGCCTGGAGGCTCAGCGGGCTGAGATGGTCAGTCAGTTCCAGGACATGAGACACTCCCACTGGAACAAGGCCCTCCGGCTCTTCGCCACCAGCGGCGCTTCCCTCCAGCCTTCACCCAAAGCCCCACACCAGGAGGCTGAAGCAGATCCCGAGTCGCAATTTCTGCCCCCCCTCCAACCCACACAAAAAGACCCCAAAGGGGGAGACTCTCTGCAGCAACACAAACGTTCATTGCACATATCCAGCCCAGGGGCCGTAGTTTGAAGACCTCCCGATTTAGTGCAATATAAACAATGCAAATAAATTTTCTGCAGACCACCAAAATTTCAAATGTGTTATCAGTCATGAATCCCTTCGTGCTCACAAAATATCTAAATCCAGTCCATCTTTTGACAGTTATCTACCACCAATTTGCTTAGTAGTTCAGAATCTTGTAGAGAGCTTCAGTTTGCAATAAACGGTTATAACTCGTTTGAACTTCCCGGATTTCCTGATTTCTCACGCTTGACATTCAACTTCTTTGACATGTCATGGTCAGATGTTGCCCCAGCTAGAAACTGACCGGCCCCGTCACAGTTTTTAAACTACTTACTGCCCTCTGGAGGTATGGACGAGAAGGGTAATAAGAGTAGAGGTAGCTGGACAGACACAATTCAGGGCCAGCATGGCGAATTTGCACTCCTCTTCGCACACCACGTGATCTGAAATTAAAAAAAAAAACAAAAACAGGTCCTTTTATATTCTGAAGCATCGTTTTAAATTTCCAGCAGGATCCCTTGGACAAGTTGATTTGTGAGTACAATTTTTTTTTTTAAAAAAAGATCCCTTTGTCACTTTCAAGGTGTGACACTTTTAAGGGTTTGCATTTTGTAAATTTTGACTTTGTTCTGACCCAGATTCTCAAATATGACAAACCCTCTGAAGTTAACTTAAAGATTCCTTTATTAGGAGCGCCAGCAGCCCTGGCAAAAAGTTTCTCTTTCACCGCAGGCTAACAGGTCTGCCCAGCCTGCCACATTTATTCATCTCTGCCCCCTGCCTTTTATCCCCAGAGCTAGGGTGGGGCTTTGCTAGCAGCGGTAGCTCTTCCATCCCAAGGACCGGCCCATAGATTTCCACTGCTCTCCTCTCCTCTGCCTTCTGCACATCCACGCATCAGCCACTGAACCCAGCTGTTCCTCCTCCTCCTCATCAGCCATCTCCAGATCTGGGGGCTGTTGACTCTCCATCTGAGGGCTGATGGAGGGCCCAGGCTCTGCCTCTGTCTCTCTCTCTCTGCCAACTCCATTCCCTCTTCCCTCTCAGAGCTCTCCGGTTGCCTTGATGCTGACCAGGGGTGGGTTCTAAATTCTTTTACTACCTGTTCTGTGGGCGTGGCTTATTTTGTGGGTGTGGCTTGGAGATCATGTGACTAGGTGGGCATGGCTAGCTGGTTAGAGTCATTTCTGGAAGGTCCTCGCACTTACGATCAGTCCTTGCACTTATGACTTGACTCATTTGTTTGCTTTTAACACTGATCAGCTGTAGGACGGCCCTTTGAAGCCCAACGGCAAGAGTTTAAACAGTTTTTTCCCTCTAGTCACCAGCTGGGACTCAGGAGGCAGCAATAGATTGGGGGTGGGACCAAATAAAAGGTAAGAATAACATGGGTGGGTAGGGGGTGGGAGGGCGGGGGGGAGAACCGGTTCGGTGACGTCATATTGTCACCACTACCGGCTCGGCCGAACCGGACCGAACCGGGAGGAACCCACCACTGATGCTGACCCTGACTCCCACACTTCCTCTGATTCAACTGCTGGAGGGGCTGGTGGCTGATGGGCCACAACTGATTTTTTTCGTAAACCACTCTGTGTTTCTATAATAAACAGCAGTGGATGAATTAAAGAAGTGCCTTAAGAATGCTATAAGAACAGCTGAAAAATATGATTACTTTCCTTTTGTTTTTCCTGGAGAGAAACTATGTCTCTTCTTATTTCCCCCCAAATGTATAAATTCAGAACTTGCGACTCTTTCCTGGGTATGTCTCCTCCACACCAAAAACTTCTAACCTTAATCCTGCCCATTCATCACTTTACACAGTCTATCAAAGAGTCTGGAAAGTTTTTAATAGATCAGTCACTCTTCTGGATTTGGCTGAATGATAAAGTTTGGTTTTATTTCACTTTATCTCAATTAAGTTGAGGGATGCCTTAACCATAAGCAATGCAGGGATCTCTTCTTTGATTCTGAGAGCTAAAAACAGACCTATTGCAAATTAAAAGTTTTAGGTAACTTTTAAAAATGAGCAAGAATGACAGACACAAAACAGAAAAATAAAGCCCGCGAGTGTGTAACCAGGGTAGCGTGTGCAAATGAAACAGCACAATAAATGTTCCAGAAAAATTAACTAGCTGTGTCTGAGACAATAAACTCTGTTTATATGTTTGCAGATGGCAAATCATTGTGTTTTCTTTTTATAGCCCAGTGGATAATCTGCTGGCTGGCGTTGATTAGAAAAGGAATGAAAACGCATTGTATATCATTCAGCCTTTCCCCATCTGCAGAATTTTTTTTTTCCTGTTTTGAGTTGGGTTTGTCCATCTTAACAACCATCAGACAGATGGGCAGAAAAGTTCCTACCTGCAAACTTGACATGGAATTTATTCTCCGGCTTCAGAATCTGAACGTAGAGGGGGCAGTTGGGTGCAAAATCTTTCACCGCCCAAGCTCTTAGGATGGTTTGATGATCCTACGGAAGAAGGAGCATAAAGGTCCTGCTTAGAAAAGGTCCCTGGTAGGTTTCATATTCTGTGCAGGAGTGTTGTCATGGGAAGAAGTTTTTAAAAAGGTCCAAATTGTTAGAATCTGCCATTTCCAAGAGAATGTATAAGCAACCATTGGCTTGCCTTAAGCTAATACATTAATTGGTATGGCATTACTATAAGAATGGGACAGAACAGAACAGAACAGAACATGGTATGGGATGGTATGGGATGGTATGGTATGGTATGGTATGGAATGGAATGGAATGGAATGGAATGGAATGGAATGGAATGGAATGGAATGGAATGGAATAGAGAATAGAGTAGAGTAGAGTAGAGTAGAGTAGAGTAGAGTAGAGAAAAGAGAAGAGAAGAGAAGAGAAGAGAAGAGAAGAGAAGAGAAGAGAAGAGAAGAGAAGAGAAGAGAAGAGAAGAGAAGATAGAATGAATAGAATAGAATGGAATGGAATGGAATGGAATGGAATGGAATGGAATGGAATGGAATAGAGAATAGAGTAGAGTAGAGTAGAGTAGAGTAGAGTAGAGTAGAGTAGAGAATGGAATGGAATGGAATGGAATAGAATAGAATAGAATAGAATAGAATAGAATAGAATAGAATAGAATAGAATCATCTGAGAATTTCCTTCAGAGTTATAATTTCTGAAGTTTCACAAATGTCAGGGATGGGGAAAGAAGAGGGACGAAGCCCCTTTCCCCCTTCCTTGGCTTAATCATGTGGTCATTTCGTGTTGCGACTTACGGCAGCTGTGCGGTCCACCTCATTTCGGCTGCTCAGAATGAAGCAAGCTTCTCCGTTGTCCATCCTGCAAACATAAAATATTCCGTTAACCTGACATCCTGGGAAGTTAAATTAGCAATGCACCTGGAAAGGGGAAACCATATTTAAAAGTGAGAAATTTGTGAAGTGAGTTTTGTCTCGCCACATTTGCGAAGTGAACTGCTGCAATTGTTAAACGGGTACCACAATTGTTGAGTGAATCTGGCTTCCCCATCAACTTGGCTAGTCAGGAGGTCATAGAAAGGGAATCATGTGAGCCTGGGACATAAATATGAACCAGTTGCCAAGCATCCGAGTGTAAATCACGTGACCATGGTGAGGCTGCGACGGTCATAAGTGTGTAAAGTGGTCCTAAGTCACTTTTTTCAATCTATATATATAAAAGCCAAATACCACTCACTCATCACGAAATCTCTAGAATTGTAAAGTCTACAAACTTGAAATTTGGCATGTATGTTCCTCTTAGCTTCTAGGTGCTCGCTAAGAAAGGATTTTTCAAAATAACCATCAGATCATTAGTATTTCATATACAGTACTATATTCACATGCTCTGATGCTAAGGAGCTAGACTTTTTACTCTCCCTGCCCACCTGAAAAGAACTCTGTTCCAACTGCCAGTTGCCTTATATTCACACGCTCTACTGCTATTCCTTCCCTAAATTAAGAAGAGCCCTGGTGGCGCAGCAGACTAAAGCACTGTTATTAACATCAGCTACCTGCAATTACTGCAAGTTCAAATCTCACCAGGCTCAAGGTTGACTCAGCCTTCCATCCTTTCTAAGGTAGGTAAAATGAGGACCCAGATTGTGGGGGCAATAAGCTGACTTTGTATAAATATACAAAAGTATGAAGGCTATTGCTTAGCACATTGTAAGCCGCCCTGCGTCTCCGGAGAAGGGCGGCATATAAATCAAATTAAAAAAAAAAAACTGGTTGTGGGTGTGACTCATCTGGCCTGTAGGCTGGGACACTCCACTCCTCCTCCACCTCTGTTCCAACTGCCAGTTGCCTTATACTAACACGCTCTGATGCTATGGCGTTACACATTCTACATTACATTTCAGGTTTTAACTGTCAATTTATCACACCAATTACATAGTTTCATAGCAAATCACGGGTGTCCAGATAGTGCTGTTATCACTTCAAAATCTCACTCAGTGAAGTCCAGTGTTAATGGACTTTGTTTTACCTCTCTCAAACTCCAGTGAAAGAAGGCAACTTGTTTGAACAGAAACCAGCTTTCCCCTTTCCAACTCACTTTGCTCTCATGAGATCCTGATCCTTCAGGGCAGATCCCTGGAGGTAGATCACCCGCTGGGACCACAATGGGATCTGAAGCACACGGCGCACCTGAATATCCATTTCTGTAGGGCAAAGGATGACCACGTAGTAATCCTGAAAAGTATGTAAATGAAGACTCAATCATCCAGGATGAAAGTATCTAAACAAGGTTAAATCGTGGACCAACCGGATGAAAGTTTATTAAACTGAGATGTTTTGCTACTCAACCAAGCAGTCAAAATGAACATTTTTGGTTAGGCATGGAGTCAGAGTGTTTCCATTTTGACTGCAGAAGTTACTACAATGAGTAACGAGAAACATCTCAGTTTAATAAACTTTGGTCCGGGTGCCATGATTTAACCTCATTTAGATAATCCTGAAAGGGAAAAGCAGAATCTTTGAACTATCTTAGCTTCCCACCCATGAAGAAATTCGATTTTCTAAGCCTGCCTCCCGATAGAGACCCAACCCAACCTTCACCTGCAGCCTTGGATGAGCGTAGAACTCGTTGAGGAAATCCATCAGCAGATCTATCTTAAGGGAGCTGACACAAAGCACAACATGCTTCTCCGTCTGAGCCCGATGGCGGCTGTAATTTCCTCCTGACTTCTGCCGCTCCATCCACAGGTACACCAGCTCTTCAAACTGTAGGCAAAAAAAACAAGCAAACAGATCTTCTCCAAGCATCTGGAATTTGGGCAGTAGGCACTTGATGGTTAAAAGTTATCCTTGATGGAAAAAGACCAGGGATCTGGGCAGACTGCCTTTGGTGGTTAAGGATTCTCCTTGATGGAGAAAGTTCAGGGATTTTGGGCAAGCTGTCTTTGATGGTTAAAGGTTCTCCTTGATGGAGAAAGATCCGAGATCTGGGCAGAGTTCCCTTGGTGGTTAAAGGTTCTCCTTGATGGAGAAAGATCAGGGATCTGGGCAGTGTGCCCTTGGTGGATTCTCCTTGATGGAGAAAGAACTCCCACCACCAGCTCAGGAGGTGATGGAGATCTGATCAGAGATCATACTATTATGGATGGAAGGAGGAAGGGAGATATATATATATATATATATATATATATATATATATATATATATATATATATATATATATATATATGCTCTCAATCCAAAAGCCCCTCTTACTTATAGCTCATCCCATCCATATCGTAAACCCCAGAGAGTCATACCTTACCTGCAGCGGCAAGACCACAAGGGCCACGCATATCATGATCACCACCAGTAGCTGAGAAGGCCAGATCTTGGGGGTCACGTCTCCGTAGCCGACGGTTGAGAAGGTGACGATGCAAAAATAAAAGGACTTGAAGAGCGAGAGGTTCTCACCAGCTCTTTCCAAATGCTGGATGCCACAGGTTCTAGATCACAGGGGAGGAAAGACAAGATTCTAGTAGTAAAACCAGGTTTTTATTGTAAAACTCAGTTAGGTTTCATGCTTTCTTTTACAGCATTGAATAGCAACACCTTTTATTGGGCTAGATGGTCATCAGCCAACGTTCTTGAGTCATTTTTGAAATGGGGAAAAAGGAGCTAATTAATATTGCTTCAGTTAGGATGTGGTCAATGAACAAATATTTTGGTAACTTTCTACACTTCTGACTATAGAAGAGAACATTTGTAGCTCAGGACTGAACTGTGAGGTCCTTGGTGCTCTCTGAGCTTGGTGGTTTTCTTGCAGACATTTCATGACCCAACTAGGAAAGATCTAGTCAACAATCAACATGGAACTGTTGACATTTGTTTCAAATCGTTGGCTTGATCTGCTTTCTATCTGATTTGGAAAATTCAAATGATGCGATAAATGGGCTTAGTCTGATTTTCCTAATTGATGCGGACAGACATTAGATTAGGTCAATTTGATTTTTTTCTGAAAATCAAATGCCACCGATTGGATCGTGTCTCCTTCAAGTCAAATCTTCTGTAGTGTTAGGCATGAAGGGGACAGCCAAAGAACTTACCCAGTGAAAACAAGACAAAGCAGGGTGCAAATTAAAATGAGCACTTGGTTGAACATGGCAGACTGAGTCCGTTGTATTGCTCGATGCAAGTCATTCTGGAAGGAAGGAAGGAAGGAAGGAAGGAAGGAAGGAAGGAAGGAGAAGAGGAAAGGGAAGGGGGAAGGGAAGGGAGAAGAGAATGAAAGAGGGAAGGGAGGGAAGGGAAAGGAAGAAGGGAAGGGAAGGGAAGGAAAGGAAAGGAAAGGAAAGGAAAGGAAAGGAAAGGAAAGGAGGAAAGGAAGGGACGGGAAGGGAAGGGAAGGAAAGGAAAGGAAAGGAAAGGAAAGGAAAGGAAAGGAAAGGAGGGAGGGAAGAAGAAAGGTAGGGAAAGAGAAGGAAATGAAAGGAAAGAGAGAGAAGGAAAGGAAGGGAAGGGAAGGGAAGGAAAGGAAAGAAAGGAAAGGAAAGGAAAGGAAAGGAAAGGAAAGGAAAGGAAAGGAAAGGAAAGGAAAGGAAGTTCAGTTTGTACCTCATTCCAGCTTGTGGTTCAGCTGTCATAGACACAAAATCCTTGCTTTCGCATGGTATGTGACCCAAACCATTATGTTGTGACCCAAACCATATTATGGTTTATTTACATTAGATGTAGCATTTTTTCTAAACCCAACCATTGCATTCTGTTAATCCAGATGTAGAATTTAGCAAGCCGTATCAGTCCATTGTAGGTGTATCATCGCAACAAAGCGGAGATATGCAAGACACCTTCCCCAAACTTCTCATGCAGAAAAGGCATTTTCATTTCTACCATCTACTTACTATCATGTTCTCCAAAGCATACTTCGCCAACCAGCAATTCAAGAACACGGGAATGAATAAATTCCGTAGAGGTGGCCAAAATATCTAAAAAGAAAACAAACAAAAAATACCCAGCCCAAAGAACCTGGTTATGTTTGCTAGAAAATGTCTTTTCTCTTGAGCTAGGCTTCTTTCCCACTAACTACATGGAGACATCTGTAGAATTCCCAAGGCAAGAATATAGTACAGAAATGGTTTGCCATGCTGCTAACTAGATTCTTACAAAGCCCACATATATTCTGAGTTGGCTGCTGTTAGTATAGCCCATTTTCACCCGCACTCTTTCCAAAACTGTATTTTCAGTAAAGGGAAGCGATTGTCTTAAACAATGGGCTCCACCATCAGAAGATAACAGAAATTCTTGTTTTCAGTTAGTCAAAACGTACCGTGATAATAAAGGGCACAGTGTTGATCATTTCAAGGATGAACGAAACCCGAAAGATTTGCTCGCAAATGTTACCCTAGAGGAAGAAACAGAGTTGGATACAGGCTAAGCTATGGAAGATTAAATCTTCGTTACCTCCATGATCATAATAGATTGCATCCAGAGGTGGTATTCAGCCGGTTCGGATTGGTTTGCCCGAACCGGTTGCGGAAATCGCGGGTGGGCGATTACCTGGCTCTATCCCATCCTATTTAGGAGTGTTTTTGAGGCCAGCACATGTGTGGAAGGCACACAAACCGGGCACATCCACTACAGGGGTGGGTTCTACTTACCTTTACTCCCGGTTCGCAATAGGACCGCGCGCACAGAAACTTCCTGATGACATCCGGGTTAGTGAGCAGAGCCTCCCGCCAGTTTTACTACCGGTTCTTGTGAACCGGTCCGAACCGGGGGCAACCCACCACTAGTGCACGTACAAAGTGAGCGTACGTGCGCAGGGCAAACCGGTAGTAACATAATGTGAAACCCACTGCTGAGTGCATCGTTGAAGATTAATAATAATAACTTTATTGTCATTTTACGTGTATTCACAGTATACCCATACAACGAAATTCACTTAACACCCAAAGACCAGGTCCAACACACATAACAATCCCCAAACACCCCCCCCCCACCCACCACAACTTCCCCACCCCTAAAACCACCCAAACATTCACACAACAGACAAGTAATGCTGTCCAACAGCTCACTGATGATGGCCCTTTAGTTCCTTGTTGAATGCAATTATAGCTCTGGGATAAAAACTATTCAGAAAACGTGTGGTCCGAGTTTTAATTGTTCTGTATCTTCTGCCAGAAGGCAACAGTCCAAAAAGATTGTAAGCAGGATGGGATGAGTCTCTGAGATTGGGACAGCTTATGAGTCAACTAGGTAAGCAAACAAATAACTCCCTTTCAGATGTTCTAGGTGAACGTTTTCAGTCCTGCTACCTCCAGGAGCATCAACCTACAATCCCTTATTATCCATCCCCAGCACCGACACTGGTTGTGATAGATGAAACTCCAACCCATCTATTCTGTTTTTATTAGATATCTAGCAATACAAGAAGGATGAGACTTAGACAGATCTGGAGAACATCAAGTTGGAGATGAAACTCCAACCCATCTCTTCTGGTTTTATTAGATATCTAACAATAGAAAAAAGGATGAGAGTTATACTGAAATAGATCTGGTGAACATCAAGGGGATGAAATCTCCAGACCATCTGTTCTGTATTAGACCTCTAATACAGCTGTATAATTAGGAGGAGATACTCAAATAGATCTGGAGAACCTCAAGTTCTAGAAAAGCTAACATGAGCTGTATAAAAACTGGATGAGTGGAGGACTTCCAGGCATTAGAACCAAAAATGAAACACGGACTTATTTTCTGGGACTAGTGAAAGAAGAATTGGGGAACACAAGTTGGGTTTATCTTGGCATTCCCACTGAACCCGGCAAACATCTTCAAATCAATTCACCATCGAGGTTGTCAGATCCATAACCACTTATAGAAAACACTTCCCCCCTCCCGTCTGCTCGCAGACCAAAACATGTCCCTTAATCTTCTTTCTTACCTTATAGCTGAGGTAGATCAGAAGCATAGTCTCAAGAAAGCTAATGATGGCTACACTGACCTGAAAGGAGAAGAAGACAGAAAGATAGGGAAGAAGTAACCAGGATGGGAGAGGAATAAGACGCTATAAATTTTGTAAGATCAGCACCACCAACACACCATCACACTTACTTGTATTGCCCACAACGGCTTGTTTCGATCCACCCACAAAATGGGAGCCCTGTAGAGAATATTTACAGAATAAAGCTCAACCACAACCAGAACAAGACTTAATCAGGAAACAAGAAACAGACCGGATCAAAAAATAGTGTGTCATTCAAATTTTGCAATTCTCCAATGTCCTTGATCACCATCGTCTTTTAAGGACCCCATAATCCCTTGCAGGGTAGAGTCTGGGCAACTAAATGGAGCTGAGTGTTTTACTGGCCAGATGCCCTTCCTGTTGCCAATGTGGAGTTATATTCAGCAGATACATTCTCATTGTGCCCAGAAAGAGAAATATCTGCCTCTACCTAGGATCGAACTCACAGCCTCTTGATTGTGAGGCGAGAGCTACACCTCTAGGCCACCGCACCACTCCACCACTCATCTTGATTCAGGCTATAAAATATACATCAAAACATGCTGCAAAATAGATATAGCTGGACTAGTTAATAGGGTGCCTAAAACTGCCAGTATATCCATGAATATTTTCTTGCATTTATGAGGTCCCCTTGCCTATGTTATCTTCTTCTCCTTCTTCTAAAAGAGACAATTCCTGTTGTAAACTAAGGCACCATCTGGAATCTATTTCCAAGGGGCATTTAAAAGTCTTCATGGGTATAAATAAAATAGGTGGAGACCACAAGCCAGGTTTTCCCTAGAGAGAAGCCCACCTACCCAGAAAAGAAAAGAAAAAAAATCAAAGGTAAGATGAAGATGGGATAGAGTGTCTTGGACCTTGGAGGAGACATCAAGGAGAAACATCATCATATAAGGGCAAAGGAGGTGGACCAACGAATGTGTTTGTCCAGTGTTTTGATGTTCTTTTGTTTTTTTTAATAGATTTCTATTTTAGCAGCCTGCCTTCTAGAAGACGGTTGTTTTCACTGCTTGATTTCACCCAGAAATTAAACTGGCTCCTTGTTAAACTGAAGCTCAACAACAACCTTCAAAAAAGCTGCCAAACCCTTTACCAGTTGATTTCTGATGATGATTGATTGAAGGAGGAGTAGATGCGTTTCTCACATTCCCAGCTGAATGGAAAGGAAAGAAGGGGCGTTTTAGAAGCAAAATTCAATCAAAGTAAATGGCTGATATACTAAAAGATGAATATTACTGTATTTTTCAGAGTATGAGATACACCTTTTTACCCCCCAAAAGAGGGTGAAAATCTGGGTGCATCTTATAGTCCAAATGTAGCCCCGCCCAGCCTCTGAAACTTCATCAAATGTAATCCCTTAATTCAGGTTAAGAGTCAGGACGACTGGATGGAGCTGAGCGTTTACTGGACGGATGCCCTTCCCGATGCCTATATGGAGTTCGCAGCAGATATTTTTTTTACTATGTGATTCATCGAATCAAACTAACTTTCTGAATCAGACTGATGACTGATTGATATGCCTTGGTCATCTGGGTCAGATGTTTCCCAATTTATTTATTTTATAAAAAATAAGGATTCAACAAAATTATCTCCATTTTCCCAAATCTTTCTGAATCAGACTGACAATCCAAATCCAATGGGTGATGCAAATCAAATTGGAGCCAACGTGCCCTTCCATCCCCTTAATTGTAGAAATCTAAGCGATATCACAATTGCCACTGTTGTAAATGAGAATTTCTCACCATCCTATCTGTTCTGGGTCATCCAGCAGAACGCGGACAATATAAAGAAGGCAAGTGAGAAGCTTGAGTGAGAAGTTAAACAGACGTATCCTCAGGCCTGTTGTAAAGAGAATAGATCAACGTTATAAGGGCAAATCATAACAGCAATAATAACTTAAAAGCAGCACCAATAAAATAAGAACAGCTCGGTGGAAAAATCCCTGCACCTAGAGAATCGTGATCCTGCCAGCCCATGATACCACCATAGCAACTTTAGGATTGTAACCACTATTTTCATTAACCATGAAGTCAAACTTGACTTCTGGTGTCTTCATGGAAGCACTTTCCAAGTAAATTTGTGGGCAACAGAATGAAAGCTTGTCTAGTCGATGTGTTTTGCTCTTGTAGAGTAGAGTAGAGTAGAGTAGAGTAGAGTAGAGTAGAGTAGAGTAGAGTAGAGTAGAGTAGAGTAGAGTAGAGTAGAGTAGAGTAGAGTGTAGGGAGTAGAAGAGAGTAGATTAGAGAAGAGGGTAGGTAGGGTAGGGTAGGGTAGGGTAGGGTAGGGTAGGGTAGGGTAGAGGAGAGGAGAGGAGAGGAGAGGAGAGGAGAAGAGAAGAGAAGAGAAGAGAAGAGAAGAGAAGAGAAGAGAAGAGAAGAGAAGAGAAGAGAAGAGAAGAGAAGAGAAGAGAAGAGAAGAGAAGAGAAGAGAAGAGAATGACAGAGTTGGAAGGGACCTTGGAGGTCTTCTAGTCCAACCTCCTGCTCAGGCAGGAAACCGTATACCATTTCAGACAAATGATTGTCCAATCTCTTCTTAAAAACTTCCAGTGTTGGAGCATTCACAACTTCTGGAGGCAAGTTGTTCCACTGGTTAATTATTCTAACTGTCAGGAAATTTCTCCTTAGTTCTAGGATTAGTTTCCATCTGTTGCATCTTCAGGCTTCAGGTGCTTTAGAGAACAGGTTGACCCATTCTTCTTTGTCTCTGTCTTCTTCTGAGTTGTTCTAACCTCCCAGTTTAGCTCACTCTTCCTTCCAAATTCAATTTCTGCTTATCATATCCAATTTAGGCAAGATTGCATGCAACAGCCGAACAACTTCCTCGGTATAAGAGATGGAGAACAAGTCAACAAATCGAAGAAGATTAAAAAAATAACCACAACAGGGTTGCAAGACACAAAACCACAAGGAAAAGTTGAACTCAAAAGATGACAAGGAAAAGTTGAACTCATAGTAGAGGCAGGTCCTTCAATCAGGAATTCCCCAAAGATATAGGGGAAATCAACACCTATATACACATTTATATATATATATATATATATATTATATATATGTTTTCTCAGGTTTTCGCGGGTGTTTGTATGTAGGTCTTTGGTTATTCGGGTCTTCTCCCACGTAAAATTGGAAGTGTCTTGGCGACGTTTCGACGAAGTCTCATTCGTCATCTTCAGGCTGGTGTTCTCGGCTTCGTGCTCCTGGAAGCACGAAGCCGAGAACACCAGCCTGAAGATGACGAATGAGACTTCGTCGAAACGTCGCCAAGACACTTCCAATTTTACGTGGGAGAAGACCCGAATAACCAAAGACCTACATATATATATATATATATATATATATATATATATATATATATATATATATATATATATATATATATGGATGCAGTGGTTCAGTGGCTAAGACACTGAGCTTGTCAATTGAAAGGTTGGCAGTTCAGCAGTTTGAATCTCTAGTGCCGCATAACGGGATGAGCTCCCGTGACTTGTCCCAGCTTCTGCCAACCTAGCAGTTCGAAAGCACGTAAAAAAATGCAAGTAGAAAAATAGGGACCACCTTTAGTGGGAAGATAACAGCGTTCCGTGCACCTTCGGCATTTAGTCATGCCGGTTACATGACCATGGAGATGTCTTCGGACAGCGCTGGCTCTTTGGCTTTGAAACTGAGATGAGCACTGCCCCCAACCCCCAGAGTGAGGAATGACTAGCACATATGTGCAAGGGGAATCTTTACCTTTACCTTATACACATTTCACGCCCAGTACATTGTTGCTAGGCAGGACTCTGGAAAACTGGAAGCCACTGAAAAGAACCAAGCCTTGCAGCTACAAATTGCTGTGTTTTCCTAAAACAGCACCCATCCACCGAAGACTGAGTGCTAGCAAAAAGAAAAATAGCTTAAAATCCGAAATAAGGCAACCAGGAACAACAACCGATAATTCAAATTCCTAAGCAGGGAAGTGTGAAACCAAATGAGTCATTTTGCAATAAAGGATTGATTGCTTCTTTTTATAAAGATCAATTAAACCCCTTGGCAGAATCTGGTGGTACTTGCCTCCACCGAGGCGAAAAATCAAACGCTTTTCACATTTCAAAGACAGACGGATCTTCCTTAGCATCCCGCCCACCCTTTTTTTTTTCTAATTCTCCTGCAATTTTCTCTAATTAAAAAATAAAATAAATTAAAATTCCACATGCCGGCATCGAAAGCTGCTTTTTCATCCCCGCAAAACAGACAGCGAGTCTTAAAAAAAAAAATAATAATAATCCCACGGTTTGATCAGCTCCAAATGTCCTGATTAGAAGTGTGATTGTCGGCTTGGTTTCTCTCTCTCATCTATCTTTGGGAACATCTCTTTTAGGAAAAGACGCGGACGTGTGTTCATTTCGAAAGCTGTTGTTCTTCCAAGACTTTTGTTTGCAGATGTCACGAAAGAAAGAAAGCTGGAGATGACACGGCAGCTGCTGTTCTTATAACCCGAAATGAGAAGCATCGGAAGCTGTTCAGGACTTGGGAAATAATTCAGATAAGGCGTCGATGTCTTTTGGACGTTGCCGGTCTCCAAATCAAATCGATGCATTTTGCAAGACACCCTAACTCAGCGAGGAGGTGGGTCCCCAGGAGGCAGGGGCACCTTTTTGGCAACAAGTGCCCAAACCGGAATGTGCATGTATATATGTGTGCTGGAGCACCAGAAGCCTGAAGATCAGCTGGCCAGTGTGTGCATACCTGGGTTTTGGGCCATTTTCAGGCCGTTTTCCAGACCATTTTCAGGCTGTTTTTCAGGCCGTTTTTCAGAAGAATCTCCATGTGTCATTCCTGGTTGACTCATGGGGACTGAGAAATGCTGACAGTTGAAGACCACACACAGCAGCTGATGAATGTTGGGAGTTTGTCCATTCATGATGGCTGAAAGATTCTGGGAGTTGAGGTCTACACATGATGTGATGGAATGTAGTAAGGAGGTGGATCTCCAGGAGGAAGGCAATGCATCCAAGAGGAGCAAGAGGCAGCTCAGCTCAGATATGTGTATGAGATAGAGGGTGAAGACAGCGTCTCCCTAATAGTTCCCATAGTATATTGCAGATGCAAATACTTGAGTCTGTCAAGATTCTGTCTACAGGTTTGAAACAATAAAGAACTCAACTTGGAAGAATTACGTGTCATTCTGGGCTTTGGACCTGACGCTAACCCAGACCCAAACAAACCACGTTAGGGTTTGTGGGGAGCAAATTAAACCACCGATGATCACATCATGAATTGGCTTGAAATACGTTAGCACCGACACTTACTCGATCGTTGGTTTTTGATGAAGAATAGTTTTAGACGTTCTTTAAAGGTGTTCTCATTCACGTAAAACTCCACTTCAACCCTGCCAGGATAAGAAGAAGAAAAAAAATAGAACAAGTGAGATTTCATTTCAGATCCCAATTGGAAATTTCGTCTCAAGCGACGGAGGCAAGATTGAATCTGCTCCGGCACAAAGAATGTGATATCTCTTTTTTTTTAGCCGTTCTCTCAAAAGGTTTCTGAGTTCAAACATTGATTAGAAATTGTTAGACTTGGGGAGGGCATCATGCAAAATGGAATCAGGCTGAAAGATGCTATAAATGGCTATATATTTGCACAACTGGTAATTTAATTAATCCACTTTCTGGGCTTCTGAACTATAAATGAACCCAATCACAGCAAGTAAGAGCCTGGTAGTACAGTGGACTAAAGCACTGTTATTAACATCTGCTGCTTGCAATTACTGCAAGTTCAAATCTCACCAGGCTCAAGGTTAACTCAGCCTTCCATCCTTTCTAAGGTAGGTAAATTGAGGACCCAGTTTGTGGGGGCAATAAGCTGACTTTGTATAAATATACAAAAGTATGAAGGCTATTGCTTAACGCATTGTAAGCCGCCCTGAGTCTCCGGAAAAGGGCGGGATATAAATTAAAGCAAATTATATATATATATATATATATATATATATATATATATATATATATATATAAAACCTCCCCAAAAAATAATAATAATCTAACCAAATTTAAACAAACCCATTTTAGCACATGATGTGAATAAGGTGTTAGGTTTGAAACTGATCTCCTAGACATATCTGGTGAACATTGTCAAGATATGTGTGGTCAAGGAACACACCATTTTTGTGACATTTTTTTAAAAAAGGGGATAAAATGATATAAAACCTCGGTAAAACAAAGCATCAAATCTGACCATCATTGTACAATATCTGTGGAGGGAAAAAAATTTGCATTGGGGTGCTTAGGGCTTTGAAAAGTATGTTAAGCACCATGATACTCTTTTACATTTTAATTATTGAGTAATCAGGAATATCAATCAGTGTTATCTTTGCTAACGGCGGCGTTCAAACAATCAAGAGAGGAAAAATAGTTCTTTGAAAGAAAAAAAAACCACCTTTTTTTTTAATCAATGCAAAGTGGAGCACAAGCTCGTTAGTTACGATCAAAATGTAACACCCTATCGCAAGACAAGGAAAATAAATCAACTTTTTTAAAAAAAAAAAAAAAAAAACCTGCAAATAACGGTCTTGGTTCCTGAGCAAGAATTCTCAGGATGTGATGAGCTGTTTTCTTTTGATTTGTTGTTCACTCGTTTATCTGAACATTCCCAAGTGGCATTATGAATAGGAGGGGGAAAGTAGATAATTTAAAACTTATTTACAACTGTAGCTTATTTACAACTCTAATTCCTTGAGTGTATAACCACACTTGGCCAAATAAAATATTCTAATTCTGTTATGTTCTCCATTCCATATTCTATTCTACTTTCTATGTTTTATTATTTTCTATTTTCCATTTTCTATTCCATTCCGTTCCATTTAATGTCAGGGTTCCAAGTAATACACCCATAGCAAACAGAACTCCGAGGCAGGTAGGTTCCTCAAAGAATAAATTTATTGGATATATCATATTGGCACAGGGTGGTGAAAACTGACTCTAAAGGTTCCTGCAGTTTTCACTTAATTAAAAGTATTTTTTTCCCCCTTGTCCCAAACTATCAGTCACCTGGTCCAATCAAGGTGCAACCCAATTGCTTGGGCAACATCACTCCTCCTTTCTTCAGCCACCTGTGGGAATGTCCTTGGTTCACAAGGGAAAATATTTTGTTTTGGCTACCAAACCCCAGTTATCACTATTCCCTCCTCCCTAACCCTCATCTCCATTGTGGTAATCATGGAGATTCAAAATGGCCTCTGTCAGGCCAGCTCCAGAGTTGACATCCATCCCATTCCATTCCATTCCACTCCACTTTACTCTATTATTATCTTCTACTTTACTCTCTTCTCTCCCCTCCCCTCCCTTTCTCTCCCCTTCCTTTCCCTTCCATACCAGATATCAGGATTATTTATTAGGAGCTTCATGTTGGCAGGTTCCCAAGTGAAGCCAGCTCTGACCCTACATAATTTACACCCCAATCATGACCCTGTTTCCCCATTCCCCCCAGGGTGTGTCATCAATCACATTCTCCAACGGAGCAATTTCCCGGGTTGTAGAGACCACTCCCCTCCAACTGCTGTGGGTAACCCTGGGAGACAGCCTTGAGAGAGATAAGTCTGGAATGTGCATCTCTCTTTGGCTGCCATGCTGTTTTGTCAATTTCCCATTCCCCCTTTGCTTATGGCAACTCGAGAGCAGGCCAGGGATGCTTTGCGAGCTGACACCAAAATGAAGACCTGAATGCATACAGATAACAATAGTTGTGCAATACGGTAAAACTGTTTCACCCCTCATTCATGGGGCAAGGAAGAGAAACATGTTCTTTGTACTTTGAAGGCCTTCCTGTTTTAAAAATTGCTGAACACGCTTGCACACTGAAATCTACTTTTTGCAAGGCTGCGATGAACGCCAAAGCTTATATTAATTACACACGCTCAGTCCTAGTTACTAGATCTCTTGTTTCACACAAAGCAATGCACTCTCTAAATAAGCTGGCCTTGCACTAGAAAAACCACAATCCACCAACCAAGGTTAACCATAACTGAATTTCGTACGTTGACATAATGTCCCTTAAGGATCTTTTAAGTGATGTTTGATTCAACTTCTCTGCACACCACCACAAAACATGTGTAAGAATGAGTCCATTAAGTCCACAGCAAAATATGCATCTGCACTCCAAACACATTAGAGGAAAAACCAGCAAGGGATATACAGTATGTTAAGAAAACACATTTTATACACACGTTTTAAATGGGCAAACAGAACGGAAGAAGCTGAGTTTAGGGGGAAAAAAACAGAGACAGGAACTCGATTAGAAATGCAATTGTTTTTGTCTCATTTCATCCATTTTTAATCAAGAATATTGCCTTTTGGAGAAAATGGAACCAAGAGAATAGTTATATTTGAGCTCGAAAGAAAGAAAGCTGCCATTTTCTGGTGGTTTTCCCCAGAAAACACAATTACTGTGGTTGGTGAGAGTTAATAGATCCTTGATAATGTCTGATGAGTTTAGCTGCAGGTTTTTAAAACTTTCTGAACGTCGTCCTCATTGCTTGATCACGTAAGATGTTGGATAACCATTTGTCTGAAGTGGTGTAGGGTTGGACTAGAAGACCTCCAAGCTCCCTTCCAACTCTGTTATTCTATTCTATTCTATTCTATTCTATTCTATTCTATTCTATTCTATTCTATTCTATTCTATTCTATTCTATTCCATTCCATTCCATTCCATTCCATTCCATTCCGTTCCATTCATAATTTCTATTCTATTCTATTCTATTCTATTCTATTCTATTCTATTCTATTCCATTCCATTCCATTCCATTCCATTCCATTCATAATTTCTATTCTATTCCATTCCATTCCATTCCATTCCATTCTCTATTCTATTCCATTCCATTCCATTCCATTCATAATTTCTATTCTATTCTATTCCATTCCATTCCATTCCATTCCATTCCATTCCATTCCATTCCATTCCATTCCATTCCATTCCATTCCATTCCATTCCATTCCATTCCATTCTGTTCTCTATTCTATTCCATTCCATTCCATTCCATTCCATTCCATTCCATTCCATTCCATTCCATTCCATTCCATTCATAATTTCTATTCTATTCTATTCTACTCTGTTCCGTTCCGTTCCGTTCTCTATTCTATTCTATTCTATTCTATTCTATTCTATTCTATTCTATTCTATCTCTGCAAAGGGCCACAAATGTTGTCGTGGCCCTTCCACAGCAATCCATCAATGTTCCTCCATTGATCCGAGTCCGTGCGAATAAAACTCTCACTGTGGAGAATCGACGTTCCTCAAACCCTTCGTCTTGTTGAAAAACATTTGCATTAATAACCAGGAGCCAAAACAATGGAAACCTTGTCTTACCTTTCGGTGGAATGTTGGTTGGTGGATGGTTCTTCATCCCTCAATCAAAACAGTAAAAGGTACATTGGGGAAGAAAATTAAAAATGAAAGCTTGAACAGCTAGGCGAATAAATCTAGGCTGTGTTGGAACAGATTTGTGGAAGGCGCTTCTCCAAAGAATTCTGGGAAATGCAGTTAGTGGGGATACCGAGTGAGGATTACTGACAAGTTGAGGGATTTGCAGCTCTATTTTCAGCTCTCATTCTTTCAGTTCTGCAATCATTCTCAGCTAAGGAAAACATCAACCGCAATCGATATTTTCGGAGACAGTCCACGTTAAAAAAAGTCTCGTTTGGGGGGAATCAAATGACTATAAATTTGTGTACTTAGTTCAGAACAAATGCTTGGATATTGTTTCCCCTAGCAAACACATACACAAACAAGACACAAAGGATCAGCAATGAAAATACTTGAAACTGACACAGATTGAAAAATAGGAATTCCATCACCCTGATGTCCTTTTCTCATCAAAATTCTGGAGAGAGGGATTATAACTAACTGAATATTACGTGCCAAACTAAATACTTCTCAGTAAAAGTGCACTAGAGTTGAGCAGCCAATCCATCTAAATAAAATTCCTCTCCCTTTTTACGATCCTATGATCCCTTAATTCAGGACAGAGTCATGGTAACTGGAGGGAGCTGAGCGTTTACTGGCTGGATGCCCTTCCTGATGCCACACCAAGTTCCCAGCAGATATTTTTTCTTTGTGCTCTAAGAGAGAGAAACATTCGCCGCTACTTAGGATCAATCCCTCAACCTTCTGAATGGGAGGCGAACGTCTTTACCACTAGGCCACCACACCACTCAGCCAATACATCTAAATAATGATAATTACAAGGTAGCCTTAGGAATCAACTACTAATGGAATTTTTAGGTGTCCCAGCAAAAGAATCCTATATTTATAATTTTGTCTGGGAATCTAAGAAACATGAAAGCTTTAAATATACTTTATAATGAGCCAAGAAGGTTAAACTGAAGATAAATGTGCAAACAGGCTAACTAAAATTTTATATAGTTCAGAGCACCGTAATGAGAAAACTGGGACTTTAACTTTGATTCCACACCACATACTAAAACGCATTGTTTTCTGGCTTAGCGTGACGTCAGCTATCTATGCCTTCTGTAACCAAACTGTGATTTTAAACAAATCCAGCTTAATCTGAGATCGGGAGCAGAGCATTTGTAGGAGATGACCAAGCTGAATCCGAGGAAGGGTGTCAAATGCATCACTAGTCATGAATCCCTTCATGTCCATCTAGGATCTCAGACCAGCCCACCTTGAATTCCTTCTATTCTTATCTCCCGCTCATTTCCCTTGGCTGTTAGTAGTTCAGATTCTTGTAGAGGGCATAAACTTGCAATATATCTTTCCATCCATTCGAACTGACCGAATCTCCTGATTTCCCTGGTGCTTGACAGCATTATCTGCAATCCATTTCATATAAGTTATTATTTCAGCTGCTCTCACAGGAACCGTATCCGGAAGGTATGCAGAATTCACCACAACCATCGTGTCTAACTTCTCAGAGAACTACATTTCACGTCATGCTCGTTTCTCGCAAAGGGGAAAGCAAACTTTTAAGCCGACTTAAGTCCGTGGTAGTTAAGGAAAGCACTGAGCCATTACTTCCCTTTCCCAGAGCATCAATGCCACATTTCCCAACGCATGCAGTTGTTTGAAGCTAACTTACTGTGAAAGCGATGAATCCATGCTGAAATCTTCATTATGTGGCCTAAGAACACAGGGCATAAGGAAGATTAAGAGAAAAAGAAAATACATACCGACAAAAACAAAAAAAAATATGGAGGGATTTCTGGACATTTGCAGTGTACAGGTAGTCCTTGACTTACAACATTTCATTTAAGCGGCCGTTCGAAGTTACAACAGCACTGGAAAAAAGTGTCTTCGGACTATTTTTCACACTTATGACCATTGCAGCATCCTTATACCACCAAAATCGGTAACTGACTCGCATTTATGCAGTCGCAGTGTGCCCAGGCGACCTTCAGACAAGCCACGTCAACGGGGGAAGCCAGATTCACTTAACAACCATGCTACTGAGTTGACAACAGCGCTGATTGGCTGAACGACAGTGGCAGAGAAAGGTCGTAAAATGGGGCAAAATTCACTTAACGGCAGAAACATGGGGCTCAATTGTGGTCGTAAGTCGAGGAGTACCTATATTTAGTTAAGGATGAATGTACCAAAGTCTAGAACTCAAAAGAACAACAAGGTTTTCTACTTTACTTTAAGAGAGGTACTGCTTTATTCTACTTTAAGAATAAACTATTAACTACTTAAGATGAACTATTAAGAAACAATCATGCATTATTAAATGGAGTAAAGAATTTGCTTCCCCCTTTTGTGAAGCTGGCTAATATTTTGATAGGAGACACATTAGGAAATTATAAGACAGACTGGGACATTGAGGAAGTTTCCCAAAAGAAGACAAGAGGTCTACAACTTCGTACTAAGAAAACGCAAATGTGACCATCAACGCCCCAATGAAGTTGTAAGGAGTTTGGGTTCGACACGAAATGCTGATTTTTTTTTCAGCCAACCACCAAAGGAATCTTGTGAACTGGTCATAAGGCTGCACAAGCCTCGAGGGAAAGGAACGATGTCAAAATTAGAAAAGTTTAATGAATTAATTCAAGTTTCTCGTTTAATTCAGTCTCCTGGTCAACCAGGAAGAAGAAAATCTGGAGCAGTGCAAAACCATTCTCCCTACTTTATGCGTGCATATCTAGATGGGTTGTTAAGTGTGCGCTGTTAAAATTTGCAGCGTTGCTTTGTCACTTTTTGGATTTAGGAAATCAGCTTCTGTTTTGTGGGCAGCGAGACTTCCTTGCAAGCCAACGGACGTTTAAAACAGCGGTAACTCACAGAGGAATATGTTTATTTATTCGTGCAAGGAAGTCCCTCGTTGGTGAGTTTCCCCACCCCAGAATATCCTCTTAAAAGCGTGTGCATTTGTGTGTGTTTATTTTGCAATTGTGTTATTTCTGCAAGCAGGTCGTTTAAATTTCATATGTTGAGCCCCTGGAGGTGGGGAGAGAAAGAGAGAGAGAGAGGGAGGGAGGGAGAGAGAGACAGAGAGACATAGAGGAAAGGAAAGGAAAGGAAAGGAAAGGAAAGGAAAGGAAAGGAAAGGAAAGGAAAGGAAAGGAAAGGAAAGGAAAGGAAAGGAAAGGAAAGAAGAAAGGAAAGAAGAAAGGAAGGGAAAGGAAGGGAAAGGGAAGGGAAGGGAAAGGAAAGGACAGATGAAAGGGGGAAGGAGAGGAGAGGAGAGGACAGATGAAAGGGGAAGGGAAGGGAAGGGAAGAAACATAGCTGGCTACTGGTTATGTTGCAGGGAGGCAGTGAATAAATATGGAAAAATAGAATGAAAGGTTGGAAGGGACTTTGGAGTCTTCTAGTCCAACCTCCTACTTAATAAAATTATTAATATTACATGTATGAATATGTCAGGAAAAATTAAGCAGGGAGAAGATAAAAAGCTGCCCTGGGATCATATGGCAAGCCACAGTGAGAAAAAAGCCCATTATTATCCAGTTTGGAAATAAGAAGTAATTGTAGAGGTATGGGTCAACTTGCTCATTTCTTTCGCTAAAGGTAGAAGACATACATTTCGATTGGAGTAAAAAGATAAGAGGTAAAGGTTCCCCTCGCACATATGTGCTAGTCGTTCCCAACTCTAGGGGGCAGTGCTCATCTCCGTTTCAAAGCCGAAGAGCCAACACTGTCCGAAGACGTCTCCGTGGTCATGTGGCCGGCATGACTCAACGCCAAAGGCGCACGGAACGCTGTTCCCTTCCCACCAAAGGTGGTCCCTATTTTTCTACTTGCATTTTTTTTTACGTGCTTTCGAACTGCTAGGTTGGTAGAAGCTGGGACAAGGAACGGGAGCTCACCAAGTTACGCGGCACCAGGGATTCGAACCACTGAACTGCTGACTTTTCAATCGGCAAGCTCAGTGTCTTAGCCACTGAGCCACCATGTCCCTCGATTGGAGGGACATGCTGCTAAATCTATTGGAGCATTCCATTCGATTGGAGACATGTTCCTAAATCTATTCCTTCATATTTCTGAATCTCTCTGTTACTAATAGAATAACAGAGTTGGAAGGGACCTTGGAGATCTTCTAATCCAAGTTCCTGCTCAATCTTAGACCATTCTTGCCAAGTGGCTGTCCAGCTTCTTCTTGAAAACCTCCCATGATGGAGAGCACCCACAGCTTCTGAAGGCAAGGCATCCCACTGGTTAATTGTTCTCACTGTCAGGAAATTTCTCCTTAGTTCTAAGGTGGAACTGTCTTTAATGATGTTCCACCCTCTGGGGTACATCATTAAAGATATACCCCAATTGCTTCTTGTCCTGCCTTCTGGAGTTTTGGAGAATAAGTCAATCCCCTGTTCTCCAGGACAGCCCTTCACTTCCACTTGGTGGAAATGCTATGCTTAGACCTCACTCTTGGACATTTCTGGGGTTTCCCCGATGAATTTGCACATCAGAAATCCGGAAAAGCTTGATTTGCTGCTTAAGTGGTTCAGGGCAGAGGGAGTTCAAACCACAAAGATGATTATTAAATCATAATTCAGTTTCCAACCACCTAGAGGTCATTCTTGGGAGGAAGGGAGATAACGGGAAATTTTAAGCAGCCTTTGGGAAAAAAATCAAGAGGGTTATGCAAGGCCTTCTTTGCAAGCTGAGCTCAGCAGAAGCGAATGCCTGGGGGGGTGAAAACGGGAACATTTCCAGCTCCAAATACAGGAGGTTTTTTTCCCCTGATTATTTTTTTCTGAACAGTCTGAAGTAGCCATGGCTGCCCCTTTTTCAAGTGTCTTTCCCCACTTCTCATTGAACCACAACACAGACAGGGCAGTAACTTTGTCTTCCTGTGAACTCACAATGTGCTCTGACCCAGCAGAAGCAAGAAACAGACTCTCCTGGTCATCAAAACCCCTCTTTATTTACCTCTTGTGAATTAATTGCATTCACACACCGAAAAGTCCAGGCAATAGTCCTTCAAAGAGTTAACTGCACTAACAGACCTTATTGCAGTTCCTTGCAATAATTGCAAGGCTGAAAGGCTGCAAATTAAGTTCTGGCAAGCAGTCTCTGTGGCATGAAACACAATGAGCAAAATCTTCAGAAATACGAACGGTTGTCTCCTACGACAACCATTCCCCTTTCCTTCTATTTATTCCCCAGGCAGTGTCTATGTGTGCTTTGCTTCCCAAGTTGACTCCTTGTCCTCCATTCTCCTCTCCTAACTGCTCTGTGCATCTGGAACAGGCCCCAGCTGTTCTTCTTCCTCACTCATCTCAGCCTCTAAAGGCAGCTGCCTCTCCGGTGGCTGGGACATGTCGGACGGTCCTGGTTCTATCTCTGCGTCCGACTCAGAGCATCCATCAGAGCCTTCAACAGACTCCAGAACTGGCCCACGTTCCTGGTGGCCGGCCACAACACAAAGTCGCTTTTACCCACACAATCAATTTCCACTTGCCAATTTATTTGGGAAGATACGATAGCAATCTTCCAATATTTGAGTGGCTGTCACAGAGAAAAGGGGGTCAAGCTATTCTCCAAAGCACCTAAAGGCAGGACAAGAAGCAATGGATGGTAACCTATCAAAGGGAGATTCAACCTGGAAATAAGGAGAAGTTTCCTGACAGTTAGAACAATTAACCAGTGGAACAACTTGCCTCCAGAAATTGTGGATGCTCCATCACTAGAGGTTTTTAAGAAGAGATTGGACAATTGTTTGTTTGAAATGGCATAACAGCTCCTGTTTGAGCAGGGGTTGGACTAGAAGACCTCCAAGGTCCCTTCCAACTCTGTTATTCTGTAATTTGGCTACCACAGATTAACCTGGGTCTCCTGCTCCACTTGGATGCTTGCAAAGTTTTGTTAGATGCTGCAGGAGAGAACAGGAGGACACCTCGTTTAAAAGGTCTTTCAACCCAGAGGCTTTATTTATTTGTTGAACTAAATGCCTCCCTTTCCCAGTTTTAATAGCACATATGGGATGTCACTCTGGAGGACTTTTACTCTGCACTGAGTATCTTTAGTGGATGCCACAAAATCCCATCGCTCTCAGAGGCTCAAAAGATGAATTTTTGTTAAAAATAATAATAGAGGTTTAGGGCAACCACAAAATGGCCAGTTCTTTTCACTGCCCTTTTAAATAACATTTGAGCTAGTCTGAACTGTTTTAACCATGGTTTTCTTTTTTGGGGTATCACAACAATGGATGGATGGATGGATGAATGGATGGATGGATGGATGGATAGGGAGGGAGAGAGGAAGGAAGGAAGGACTGTAAGATACTGAAGAAAAGGAAGAGGGAGGGAGGGAGGGAAGGGAGGGAGGAAGGAAGGAAGGAAGGAAGGAAGGAAGGAAGGAAGGAAGGAAGGAAGGAAGGAAGGAAGGAAGGAAATAAGTCACAGAGCTTCCCAGGGATGATCCTGAATTCCAGAATGAAATGCAGTTTCATTCTTGCTCTACGCTTTTGTCCAAATGAAAGCAATAACACCTTAGCTGTGCAATTGCACAGGTCAGCAGTTGACAGCTAATGCATCTTTTGTAGGAAGTTACATCTGAAAAAATCAATGGGTTCCTTTGACAGGCACAGAAGAAATCTAAAAAGGATAACAACTACATTATCCTCCCACAGCACAGAGACGTTCCCACTAGGGTGAAAAAAAAAAACCCCCACAGAAACTTCCCAAATTTGCAAATTCAGAAAAGATTAGTTTCTCTTCCCTTTCTGGCTGGAGAGAGTAACATCTTTACCAAGTACCATGTTTGCCCGAAAATAAGATCTCCCCCGAAAATAAGACCTACTCTGAAAATAAATCCTCCCCCAAAAATAAGATCTCCTCCAAAAACAAGACCCCACCGAAAATAAATCCTCCTCTGAAAATAAGACCGCCTCTGAAAATAAGACCTCCTCCAAAAGTAAGACCTCCCCGAAAATAAGACATCTCCAAAAAATAAATCCTCCCTAAAAACAAGACTTCCTCTGAAAATAAGACCTCCTCCAAAAATAAATCCTTCCCTGAAAATAAGCCCTCCCTGAAAATATTTAAATGCATGTGCAGCTGGTCCCTGCCATTTCCTCTGGTTAGGTTTCAGGAGACAGAGCTGGAAATCAGGTAAGATGGCAAGAGGAGCCCCATCTTGGTCCGTGTGCCCCAAAATAATAAGATCTCCCCGAAAATAAGGCCAAGCGCTTATTTTGGGGTTCAAAACAAATATAAGACAGGGTCTTATTTTCAGGGAAACACGGTATGCATTATATACCTTGTGGAGCTGTCCATTCAATCCGGCCCCCCTCTCCTCTCCTGCCCCAAATGACACCACTACAAAAACTTCCAAAAAGCACAACCAACTTGCACTGAGTTTCAGCATGTGGCACAAGAAGAGGTGAGGCCAAGCGAAAACTCAGTTTCTGAATCATGGGCGTGTCTTCTTTACAATTAGGTTGAATTAATTAGACCGAGTTTCTAGGTCTGTTCACATGGGTGGAATCATTCTCCCCCCATCCATCAAAGGGTCAAGGCTTGCAAATTACAGCCTGTCCCTCAAGGTTGCCACTCAGGATTTTGGAGAACTTGGGACGGTATTCTCTGATGTGCTGGTTTAAAGTCAGAGGGAGGAGCGTGGTTTGAAGTTTCAACCACAGAGGAGTGGTTTAAAGTCTGCTGAAACGATAAGCCATTCTTAATTTTTTCCAGACTTAATTGCATTTGTCCAGCCTCGGTTCTATGGAAAGTTAACTGCAGTCCTGAAACTCTGGCTGGGATGAATGTCTTTGGAGATTCTCAGTCATCCGGGTCATAGTTGTCCCAAAGGTGCATTTTTAAAGAGGCAACTGGACTTTCTGGTTTCTCTTTGAAGACTTTTGCTTCTCATCCCATGATTAGGGGACTGGAGGAGGTTAAAACATATGAAGAACGGTTGCAGGAACTGGGTATCTCTAATTTAATGAAAAGAAGGACTTGGGGAGACAGGATAGCAGTCTTCCAACATCTCAAGGGCTGTCCCAAAGAAGAGGGAGTCAAGCTATTCTCCAAAGCACCTGAGGGCAGGACAAGAAGCAACGGGTGGAAACTCATCAAGGAGAGAAACAACTTAGAAATAAAGATAAATTTCCTGACAGTGAGAACAATTGACCAGTGGAACAACTTGCCTGAAGAAGTTGTGAATGCTCCAACGCTGGAAATTTTTAAGATGTTGGATAACCATTTGTCTGAAGTGGTGTAGGGTTTCCTGCCTGGGCAGGGGGTTGGACTAGAAGACTCACTTAACGACCGGGCTACTAACTTGACAAACGTAGAGATGCACTTAACAACACTGGCCAGAAACGTGGTTACACGGGCCAAAAGTCACTTAACTGGTGTTTCGCTTAGTGACTGAAATTTTGGGCTCGATTGTGGTCGTAAGCCGAGGACTACCTGCTCTCTGCAGCTTCCTCCATCAGGCTTTCAGATACCAAAAAAAAAAGGCATCTGGGACTGAATAGACACAAGAGGCTGCACATGACTGAGAAAGGATGATGGAATGAAACGCGGGACATTCACGCTTCACAGCTCCATCTGGAGCCCGTTGGTGGGTTGTCAGTTGCCGTGCCACCCAGGGAGAAAATGTGTGTCTCGACAATGTGGTGGTCGTGTGTCAGAACGAGTGTGTGTTTACAAATAAGATGCCAATCAGGATTTGGAGAAGGTGACATTTTCCCATTTGTAATGGAAGGAAGGAAGGAAGGAAGGAAGGAAGGAAGGAAGGAAGGAAGGAAGGAAGGAAGGAAAGAAGGAAGGAAGGAAAGAAGGAAGGAAAGGAAGGAAAAAGAGGAAGGAAAGAAGGAAGGAAGGACATAAAGGAGTAAGGAAAGAAAAAGAGGAAGGAAAGGAGGAAGGACATAAGGTAGTAAGGAAAGAAAAAGGAAGGAAAGAAGAAAAGAAAAAGAGGAAAGAAAGAAGGAAGGAAAAACAGGAAGGAAAGAAGGAAGGACATAATATAGTAAGGAAGGAAAAAGAGGAAGGAAAGAAGGAAGGAAATAAAGGAGGAAGGAAAGAAAAAGAGGAAGGAAGGAAAAAGAGGAAGGAAAGAAGGAAGGACATAAAAGAGTAAGGAAAGAAAAAGGAAGGAAAGAAGAAAAGAAAAAGAGGAAAGAAAGAAGGAAGGAAAAACAGGAAGGAAAGAAGGAAGGACATAATATAGTAAGGAAAGAAAAAGAGGAAGGAAGGAAGGAAAAAGAGTGAAAAGAGGAATGAAAGAAGGCAGGACATAAGGGAATAAGGAAAGAAAAAGAGGAAAGAAGGAAGGAAGGAAAAAGAGAGGAAAAGAGGAATGAAAGAAGGAAGAACATAAGGGAGTAAGGAAAGAAAAAGAGAAAGGAAGGAAGGAGGTTTTCAAGAAGAGATTGGACAATCGTTTGTCTGAAATGGCAAAGGGTTTCCTGCCTGAGAAGGGGTTGGACTAGAAGACCTCCAAGGTCCCTTCCAGCTCTGTTATTTTCTTAAGATACTCGAACTGAATGAGTGAAGCATTTCTTGGAAGACAAACAGCTCAATATTAATTCTGCTTGAACCCTGCCAGTTCCAATCTTCTCATTTTTTTGCAGAAGCTTGTTCCAGCTTCAGCGGATGAATGATTCAGCAGCAAGCAGAGAGACTTGTGGCCATCCAGATGTTGCTGGGTTGCGTCCAATGACATCTACACGGAGAACAGGTTTCATCCTCTATGCCATGGACAATAAAGTCCTCCAGATAAAGAGAGAGAGAAAAAAAATAAGACTAGCCTACAATTATCCCAGCTAACACCATAACTACCTTTTGTTATTGTTAGTTGTGAAGTTGTGTCCGACCCATCGCAGCCCCATTGGCAACGTTCCTCCAGGCCTTCCTGTCCTCTACCATCCTCTGGAGTCCATTTAAGCTTCACACTGACTGCTTCAGTGACTCCATCCAGCCACCTCGTTCTCTATTGTCCCCTTCTTCTTTTGCCTTCCATCGTTCCCAGCATCAGGCTCTTCTCTAGGGAGTCCTTCCTTCTCATTAGGTGGCCAAAGTATTTGAGTTTCATCTTCAGGATCTGGCCTTCCAAAGAGCAGTCAGGGTTGATCTCCTCTAGGACTGACCGGTTGGATTGCCTTGCAGTCCAAGGGATCCGCAGGAGTCTTCTCCAGCACCATCGTTCAAAGGCCTCCATTCTTTGGCGCTCAGCCTTCCTTATGGTCCAACTTTCCTGATCCCAACAAGCTAAGCAGGACTAAGAGGTGCCTGTTTTTATGAGATACCAGGAAATCTCAGGGTTCTGGACTAGATTTGCAAGGAGGTGATAGCAAGCTACTTCTTACTGCTATCAAGAAGAGTGGAATAAAATTCAACTTGGCAGAGATTTTACTCTTTTAAGTCCAATTCTCCGGGTTTGTGTAACAGACTGAACTTTCAACTAACACTCATGGATAGGATTCCCGCAATACTTTAAGCTCGAAAGTGGTTAACTGAGGTGAGGTCCAGCTTGTCTTGTATATAGCCAGCCAGATCGTTTGCTCCCAGGACTGGCAAATTTTTGTCAAGGAATTGAAAACCCTCAATGGCAAACTGAGAAGAATCAACCCATTCACATCTGGAAAGACACATGTTGCTTTCCACTGCTTGGCCCTTCAACAGTGGATCCTAGACTTTGAATTACTTTGAATTACTCATGGAGGAAGAGGATTATGGTCCATGCCCATAAGAAGTACATGACACAGAAATTGAGGTGCGTTGATGTTCCCAATTGGGTCATGAATCATCTGCAAGAAAAGCACCAAGCTCAGAGAGCACCAAGGACTTCACAGTTCTCCTCCTCCTCTTCCTCCTCTCCAGAAACCCAACTCCCTTTAGCACCCATGATGTTGGGTCATGAACGGTCTGCAAGAAAACCACCAAACTCAGAGAGCGCCAAGGACCTCATAGTCCTCGTCCTCCTCTCCAGAAACTCCACTCTCTTTTAGCACTGATGATGTTCCCTAGTTGGGTCCTGAGAGGTCTGCAAGAAAACCACCAAGCTCAGAGAGCACCAAGGATCTCATAGTCCTCGTCCTCCTCTCCAGAAACTCCATTCTCTTTTAGCACTGATGATGTTCCCTAGTTGGGTCCTGAGACGTCTGCGAGAAAACCACCAAGCTCAGAGAGCACCACAGTTCAACCCTGAGCTACAAATACTCTCTTTTATGGGGTTATTTCGGTTGCCAGACGTCGACATAACTATCACCCTTGTAATCACCACGCCAGATGAGAATTCAAGCAGCAGTCAGGGCAGTCTTAACACGATGCTTGTTATGCAAGTAAGTCTTTACTGGGTCATGAATCTCTTGCCACTGACTGTGGTTAACAGGAAGCAGAAGCTACACCAAGACATCCAAAGACAAGGCATGGTATCATGGCACTGCATGGAGAAATTGCTACTGGTGAGTGAAAGAGGGTGAACATTGGAGCTACAGGAAGGACCTGGGTCTAAGACAGATAGATGGGAGTCAACAGAAGTCTACCTCCTGCAACACACCATTCAGACATGCTTAGAACAAAGTCCAAGGAGCTATCATGGACTGATGTGTGTGTGTGTGAGAGAGAGAGACATGATAGCAATGTTCTAATATTTGAGGGCCTGTCACAAAGAAGAGGGGGGGGGGTGAATTTATTTTCCAAAGCACCAGAAGGCAAGACAAGAAACAACAGATGGGAACTAATGAAGGCCAACCTAGAATTCAAGAGAAATTTCCTGACAGTGGGAACAATCAATCGGTGGAACAGTTTGCCTTCAGGAATCATGGGTTGCTCCATCTCCAGAGGTTTTTTAAAGAAACGATTGGACAACCGTTTTTGTCTGGAATGGTAGAGGGTCTCCTGCTTTGAGCAGAAGATTGGACTAGAAGATCTCCAAGGTCCCTTCCAATTCTATTATTATTATTATTCAAAGCAAACTTTCCACCCCAACTTCTTCTTGGCACATGCCTCCTAATGCAAAGCGTCAACGTGGCTGGTGTGCACAAGGAAAAGAAAGAGAGAAAATATCTTCCATCTCATGCACTCCCTGTTCCACAAAAGGAGGATTCTACGAAGTCTCTACTGACACCAAAGGCCAAGATCACTAAAGGCCTACAATGCTTCTTGCGCCTTCCTTTATCTTGCTAGCAGCACTGCCCGTACCTCCCTTCCCCCCACAAACATTCATGGAGGAAAGGAGCTCCCCCCACTCTTGCTCCAAAGGGGTCCATTTCCCTCTCCCTTCAGAAGAAGAAGAAGAAGAAGGAGGAGGAGGAGGAGGAGGAGGAGGAGGAGGAGGAAGAAAGAAAGAAAGAAAGAAAGAAAGAAAGAAAGAAAGAAAGAAAGAAAGAAAGAAAGAAAGAAAGAAAGAAAGAAAGAAAGAAAGAAAGAAAGCAAGCATCGGCAGGTTAAGCAACCGTTGTTCCCTGTTCACCCTGCCTCTTTTGACATCAACGCAAAACAAGCACAGAGCACATTGGTGTGACGGGTCAGCAAAGAGAGGGCCCTACGGTGTTTGATGAAAGGGAGGGGAATTATTGGTGGAGGTGGGGAAGATTGAGCAGGCTGGAGTGGGTCAGGAGGAAGCAGGAATGGCCAAGAGCAGAGGAAGGAAAAAAGGAAAGGGAGAAGCACCGGATTCCTTTGCTTGTCTCTGCAACCTTGAGAATCGCGCTGCGTTCTTTGAAAACCCGACCAAAATAAAACAACCCCGCGCGCGCACACACACACATGCCACCTCTTTCGAAGAAAAGGGCCTGGCCACCCTCCCTCTTTTGTCCCTGTATGTTGTGTGTGTAGGTACTCCAGGTGCAATGGCTCTCTAATGCTTCCCTCTCCTCCTCTCTCCCCCAGGCCGAGGGCTGGGAATCCTGGATCCCAGCAAGGGTTTGTTTAAAGGCAGAGTCTTCTTAAGGCTGCTTAAACCTCTCTCTCCCCCTCACCCTCATTGGCAAAGATGCTGCATCAAAGCACCAGCCAACAGATCAGGAGAAGAAACAGTG